>JADDOH010023327.1:0-43241 GCA_016648135.1 Agrypnia vestita | reverse complement strand
TTTTGTTGTGCAGTGTTCTACGATAGAGGTCGCCAGTGTGCAATATGTACTAGTTACGTCGGCGGACTTTTCTGCGACGTTTATACTCATTTAAATAACTCTCTGTTGTACACTACTCTATTTACACTCAAAAATGAGTAATGAATGTATGAATAAAAAATAATCTAAAATAATAATGCAAAATTGACAAATAGCATTTGAGTAGCTTGTTGGCCTAGTGCTTATAACTCTCGCTTAGTGATCCAGTCGGCGTTCAACGGTTGCCCCTATTCTAGCCCCATTTCAAGAAATCACCAAGTAAGTTCTATTTCCATAGCACAAGCATTTAGCTTAATCCGTAAATAGTAAGATTATACTTGAGGAGGCAAGACCCACCAGGGGTTGTAGAGCCAGGAGTGATGATGATGAGTAAGATTATATATTAATGTGACGCGTATTCTCTATTAAAAAAAAATAACGATTTTCACATAAAAGTGACGTACATAACATCAAGTACAATCCTATTAAATTAATTAAAATGTTTTTAACAGAAAATTTCGGAAAAATATATGTGCTATCTGGTCTTTCTATTCCTGGTATAAAGTTTTACCAATTAAAGCAATAACCTTATTTATCTCGAATTAAATATTTACGTATTACCATAACCGGCAGAGGTAGGCAGAAAATGTAGAAGACCACATTCTTCTATCTCGGCACACCACATTTGCTTCGGCTACATTCATACATTTTCTCATGCAAGCTTTTAACAGAGTCATCCTCCAATATTTGTGGTATCTGATCATACCACGTCTTTCGCGGACGCCCTCTATTCCTGTTGCCTTCAACTACACGACCAAATCATCTCTGCGTTCCTGCTGCCTTCAACATTCACCTCATATATTTTCTTAACCATCCTTTCCTAGCTCAAACGTTCCACATTTTTACCGTTTTTTTTTCAATATTTCTTACTTTTCTTCTGTAAAATATTTATTTTACTCTCGAAATTTTGATAATCAATCTGTTTCACGTTCTCTCTTCCCCTTACTGTCCTCTTTTCCCGAACCCTGCTTCAAACTTCACAGTTATTGAAGATTTTATGCTGACATTTTTTACTTTTTACAGCTCTTTATAAAATTGTAATCTGTAATCGTTTAATGAACGAGAAATAAATAAATAAAGGTATGGCCTTTAGACTAAAAAATGTTAACTTGGAGACCAATGAGTAGGACTCATAAAACGGTCCTGGGTGTGCGAAGGGTGTCTTATTCACTGTTTCAATAAATAAAGTAAAATAAAATCATGGTTTGAAAAAAGTTGGGAATTTGGTTGTGCAAAAATGTGACGTCGGTCGGTAGGATTCCCGATCACATACTCGTTCGCGTGTGAATCTACCTTAAGCGCTTTTTTTTCCATTTGATAGATTTAGAAGGTGAGGTCGCGCCGCCCTACAATGGAGGCGGTCGCGCGATCACTTTTCCCCTTAATAAATTAAGGCGATGTGTCGGCGCTCGCCTTGGGGAGTCGATCTGCCACAACTTGGAACAATAAATAACAATATGAAAGCATGAAACGTTCACGTAATGTACATTAAATATACAGGGTTATTCGGAAAATATTAATAACATCGCAGGACTTTATTCCTGCCTTGATTATGAGTGAAAATGTTCAAGCTATCATGACCTAATATCTATAGTTGTTTCGTGACCACCGCGCGCGGGCCGCGCAATGATTTTGATTGGTCGGGTCTGGCACCCGATGTGTTCTGCGCCAACCGCTAGCCAGGATTCAAATTTTTAAAAATCCGCTCAGTGACAGTTGAAAAGCGTGTCGGTGTCCTTTTCTGTGAGAACCGACATTCTTCTTCGTGTGGCATACAAATTCGACGAAGAATCAGTTCAAATTGCGGATTGAATCGGCACTCGACGTACCAGGAAAACGCAAGTATAATTTGTCCACTGTGTCATAGTTAGCTTTGGCCCAGTGTATTTCGGGTGTCAGAATATTGTTAATCATTATCGGCGGAGATTGGAAGGAAAGTATTTCTTTCTAATACCCGACCCGCGTGCGATGGTGGCGATCCGATCCGTCCGTCATCGTACAATAGTCATGGAGATATGCGACTTCAAAGTTTGCATTTTTTAAAATATTTCTGACATGTTTATTGCAAACCGTAGGACTTTCATTACAGTAACTTATATCGATTACGAAAAATTCATTCGTTACAATGCAAGTTAAATAAAATCATAAAAACCCTGATAAATTTCCAATTCAAATGTTTTCCAATTAGAATTTGAAGGTTTTTATTATTTTATTCGACTTGTATTAAAGAGAATGAATTTTTCATATTATAGTGTTTCAAAACGAGTGAATATATTACCCTTATCAATCTTGCAAAGCTATTATGAAAAATCGCAAACTCTTTGTTATTTTGATCGTAATTATGTTGCTAAGAGACGCCGCAAAGCACAACATAATCAATAAATTTTTGATTTAGATGCAAAGTATGTGATTGTGGTATCTATTCAAGCGAAAACATTACTTGAATGTTTTCCGAAATCTCAATTCGTCATAATTCAGCGACAAAACCCATTTTTACTCCACCTCCTTCAACCCTTGAGTATATTAAGAAATCTGTTGATGTGATTGTCGGGCTGGATGCTTCATTGGTCTAAAAACCCAAGTTCAACCCAAGATAATGCTCCGTTGCTTCAGTCATATCTGATGAAAGATTACAGGCTGAACGAAGACGTTCCAGGAAGTCAGAATATTAAATCTCGCGCGACTGGTAAATTGTTATGAAGACTTTAATGCCGTGGGTATCAGATTTCATTCGAGAGCATATCTGAACACATTTTACTAGAGCAACAACACTGCAATAAAGACTACTGCGTAATTATTTCAGTGAAAATTTGTTTTCCAAAAAAGTTTTCAAGTTTAAATGGGGAATTTCAGACATGGCTTACTTTCAAATAATTTACCTTTTTTCAACGCTTAAATTGTTGTATTGCGACTGAAACTTTCAGGAAAGTTTGGGTTTATTATAAAGTTGTATTCTATATTAATCACGCAAAAACCGTAATTTGAAATTAAAAAATGTTTCTTGATCACGCAGTAGTATTACGATGTAAGAAAAAAATTGAAATTTTTAAAATATGTTTTGAAAATCAATTAATATAAGTATAAAGATCCGGATTTTACGACGGAAATCTTTTCGGAATGAAACCCTCAACCCAAATGAAGAAGTCTGCCCAAAAAATATGAAAATCTAAATACGAATATACCTATTCATTCGAAAGAAGAATTTGAACCAAAATCCATTAATCTTATTTCTAATATCTTATTGTCCTTTTGTATGCCACTTTAGAGAATTTTAAAGGA
Source organism: Agrypnia vestita (assembly GCA_016648135.1). NCBI lineage: Eukaryota > Metazoa > Arthropoda > Insecta > Trichoptera > Phryganeidae > Agrypnia > Agrypnia vestita. The sequence continues at coordinate 39,884 of JADDOH010023327.1, read as the reverse complement.
ATATAATAGAACGCATTTCAGTCGTTGGATATCAAAAATATTCTCTAAGCTCATTCCTACGATGTAAAAAATAGTTAACTATCATATGTGGGGTATAAAAACAAAAGCAACAATATCAAAAAATTAAAAAAAATGTTTTGAATTCAGTCGCCGAGGATTTCTGATTTAAAATGTACTTAATTCTAGATTTTATGTAAATAACTAACTAACTAACTAACCATCACGCCGTTTCCCCGCAGGGGTAGGCAGAGAGGATTGAACGCCACACTCTTCTATCCTGCCACACTATTTTTGCTTCGGCAACATTCATACAAGTTCTACGGTTATTGCGGCTTTAAACAGGGCCATCCTCAAATAGTTTTGCTTCCTTTGACAGATTCTTTTTTAGAGCACCATTAACTTCGTTTCCTGCAGTCACTCTCCTTTCGATATCATTCTCAGCCTTGCCGTCTCTACTAAACATTCTTCCCAAATATTAGGTCCTAACATATGAAATTGGCGTTTAGTATGGGAGGAACATAAAGCCGATTTTTTTTATTATAATATATTTATTTAATCAAAGTATGTACCATTGCTATCTATGCACTTTTGCCATCTCATAGGTAGTTCATCGATCCCTTTACTAAAAAAACCATTCGGACGGGAATCAATAAAATCTTTGAAGGCGGTTTGGACTGCCCCATCGGAGTTGAATTTTTTCCTTTGCAAGAAGTTATCCAAATTTCGAAAAAAATGGTAATCTGTTGGGGCAAGGTCCGGAGAGTACGGTGGATGTCTTAGACATTCCAATTGAAGCTCCTCTAATTTGGTAGCCGTCTGTTGTGCAGTGTGTGGTCTAGCGTTATCATGAAGCAGCAGTGGCCTAGAGCGATTAACCAGCCTCGGTTGTTTAGCAGCTAGCTTTTCCATCATGGTTTGCAGTTGCTGACAATAGACATCTGCCGTAATCGTCTGGCCAGATTTAAGAAAGCTGTAGTGAACGACACCAGCACTAGTCCACCAAACGCTCACAAGTAACTTTTTTGGAGTCAATTTCGCTTGGGGCATGGTTTGGCTGGTTCGGCAGGGTTCAGCCATTGCGATGAGCGCTTCCGATTATCGTACAGGATCCACTTTTCATCACAGGTAATGATTCGATTTAAAATCCCTTCATTATTGTGCCGGTTGAGTAATGCAACGCAGCAGTCAACGCGCGTTTGTTGATTTGCTTCACTCAATTCGTGAGGTACCCACCTTTCAAGCTTTTTCACCTTACCAATTTGCTTCAAGTGGATTAAAACAGTTTTATCACTAACACCGCAGCCTGCAGCTAACTCGGATGTGGTTTGCGATGGATCCGCTTCCACAATAGCCTTCAATTCTTCATTATCAACTTTGGTCTCCGGCCGTCCACGGGGCTTGTTCTGCAGGTCGAAATTTCCATAACGAAAACGTTGGAACCAAAAACGCACTGTGTTTTCTTTTGCGGCACCGTCGCCATACACATCATTAATCCTTCGAGCCGTTTCTGCAGCACTGGTGCCACGGTGGAACTCGTACTCGTAAATAACGCGATATTTCAAGTTTTTTATTTTGTAAACTGAGTGACGCAAAGAAAAAAACAATTGAGGAACAAACAAATGAATTATAATTTTCAAAACACAAATACATGAGTAAATAGCTGTATAAATTTGGATTTGGAATTCCTAACCAAAGAGAAGATATTTGAGATCAAATTTGCCAGTACGGCAAAACGTCAATTTCATATGTAAGGACCTAATACATAAACTCGTTCACTTTTTCTAAGCATTAATTATTTACAATTACATCACACTTAGTCACTCTTTCGTCTCTCTCGAATACCATCACTTTCGATTTGCTGACATTCATCAGAAGTTCACTCTGCATGCATACATCGGACATCCTGGATACCAGGCACTGCAGGTCAGCTTCACAATGTAAAATTTTATGTAAATATCCCTTAATTCAAAATTCAGTACATCATAAATTAGTTATCGTCCATGACCGCATTCAATTTTCATTGTATATTGCTACCTTTGCTTTTATACCCCACATATTGAGTATCAATCTTAAGTTATTGCTAGTTAAAAATCAACTTATTCAAGTTGTAAACAAGCTGTCAAACTTTGTTTTTTGAAAAGAAAAGATGTTTTCTTTGATTTCTCGTGGAGATAGATTTTGATTTTCTACCATTTATTTCAGAAGCGGGTCACCATCCCTCTAAGTAAACGAATCAGGTGGATACGTGATATTTTTCAAATTAAAATATATATATAATTCCACTTCTTTTCCGAGAAACATGAAAATTTTAAATATTACATTTTTTTCACAAATACTGTCCGATTCGTGCCCGTCCTAGGGCGAATTTTAAACACCCTTACTTATATAATATTTTGTCGCTTCGGGAAGTTAAATAAAAGTACGAAAAGGGATGTTATTCCCTTTGATCTCCGGTGTCAATAACACTTTGTTTGTTCACTGCTGTCAGCCGTCGAGCATTATTTGTTCGCGTTGAGTATACGGAAAAACAACATTTACAAAATATTTTTTGGCGTTGCGAATTCGTCGCGAAATATACCTCGGCTGGAAAATTGAAACGTGCCTCTCCGCGTTATCTTCAAAAGGTGAAAAGGGTTCTTCCGGAGCTTTGCGGTCCTCTCGCGGGAAATCTTTCGGAGGAAATGAAAAGGCCGACATCTCCACCGCGGGGTGTTTTACTAATTCAAGGGTTTCCCCCCCCTTCCGGAAACTGTACAAATAAATAAATATGAGGCAAAAAAAAACAAGCTCACGAAATAGTAGAAATTATCATTTATGTAATTTTTTTTTAAATTTATTTAATTTATGGTACAAATACAGTTCTTATATATAACATATCAGATTAAACTTTTTTTTTAAATACTTGGTAGTCATGTAGACCTCATCAGTGAAGAGAAGCTCTTGAGTCTGATGAGGGAGCCACAGTTCTTATTCCTTGTTATAATATATAGGTTCATAGTGTATACAAGTTATTTATTAATACAGTAAAAAGGTAAATTGATAATGAAATCTAGAAATAACTTGTCAATGATGAGGGAAAATAAAGAGGACAACCATCCGTATTCTGAATCCAGCAATATTGCTATTTCTGTATTTTGACAGTTTCTCCAGGCTATGCTTGGCTACATTAGTCTGGAGACTAGAAGGAATGTGTATTTGATTATACATTTTTATCGATTGTTGCGTGGTATGATCGATAATACTGAAATTATGCGGAGCATTGGTTTGTATGTTTCCGTATACAGGACCAACCTGCCGATGGTTATGCCTGTTGGAAGAGCTACAGGTATGCTGAACAAAATCGCTTTGGTTATTGATATATTCCACGTGTCTGAAGGGGTTTTCCGAAGCAGGATTCTCCTACACCTTTGACCAGATTGTATATGTTATTTTTAATTGATTACATATTCTTATTTAAATAAATATAGATATACCTTCATAATATGTATACTTTAAATTTAAGTTTGTTATGTACATACTATCGAATAAATAAATTAATGAATTCAATCATTTAGAAAGCTCGTTATTCATAATTGTGAATAACTTGACGTTTGTTTACATTTTAGGGCTTTCTGATTGATTGAATTCATTAATTTCAAACACGTCAAACTTAAAAGATCAAAATTGGCGGCAGTACAATATTATGCATATCTGTCAAGATTGGAATAAAGATCTGACATCCCAATACTGCTATTTTCAGAATAGCACAGTGTGTCTGTGTAATGTATATCGATGATTGTGAGTGCGTGCGTGCTTTTAAGTGTGTATCTATGTGTGTGCGCGGCTCAAGAAGGGTGCAGAAAGACAGAGGGTCGCGAGATAAACCAAAGATTGTATATCGTCGGATTCTTACTGAAATAATCCGCCATTAGTTGCCGAAATACAGAGATGAGTTTGTCTTCAGCAGGTTTCATGCCAGTCTATACGTTTACTAAATACCCGTAACACTATTCCTAAAAAAAATACTAAAAAAACAAATAAAGAATGTATTAGAATCTGCTAGCATATTCCAAATCCAAGTATATCTTTAATTCAGGCATGTTCCTGCAACGAAAAGTGTCAACGAGTTTCGAAATCTTATTACCAAGGCGGTGCATTATATACATACTGATCGTAGCATAATACATAGAATAAAAATATGATCGCTCAGGTGGTTTGGGCATGTTGACAGAATGAATGAGGAAAGAATGGTAAGAAAGATATATGATGCAAGTGTTGACGGCGCCAGAAAGAGAGGGCGACCACGGAAGACGTGGCACGACCAGAATAACCAGATACTGGAAGATGGTCCTGTTAGAAGCCAGAACAACCGTCGAGCTTGCATGCGAAGATGTATGAATTTAGACGAAGCGAAAGTTGTATGTCAGGACAGAAGAGTATCTCGCTCTATCCTCTCTGCCTGCCCCCCCCCCGGGAAAACGGCATGATGGTAAGTTAGTTAGTTAGTGTATGATGTCTCTGAATATTCCTTAAGGTACAGATACACCTGCTTCTTTACTGGCATGCTAATGAGCATGCCACTAATAAGCACGCCCTAACAACTGTACACACTTGCTCATTACTGGCATGCTTATTAGTGGCATGCTCATAAATAAGCATGCCCAAAGCTAACAATCAAACACACATGCTTATTAGTGGCATGCTCTTGTCATAGAATAGAGACGCTCTTGTTCAAAATGGAAACTTTGCAAACTGAAATAGAAAATTCAAGTGAACTAATAAATCAAAAAAGTTCCCGAGTTTCCATCCGCACATTTTTGATTTTAGTTTGCCTATTAATAAAGTTTCGTAAACATTATTTCTCACTATATTATTTTTACACAACGGTGACCGAGTATTCCACAGACATTCGTGATTCATATAATAAGTCACGAAAAGTAATGTTTTATCATCTCCCCAACGCGCCATATTTGTTTCATCTGTCGTGGACTGAGAAGATCGCATTGATAATACTAGCCGCGAAGCCCGCGAATGACATAAGCATGCTCATAAATAAGCAAGTCTGTTCACACATGCTCCAAAGATACCCCTTCTCTATGGTGAATGACAGTGGCATGCTTATAAATCAACCGGCGGTTGATTTTTGAGCATGCCACTAGGTGGCATGCTCATTACTAGCAATGTGCGTACACACATGCCACTAATAAGCATGCCACTGTTAAAGTCGATACTGCGCATGCTCACGTGCCACTAAATTAGCATGTGTATCAGACGCCTTAGTCTCGGATCACGATATTTATTTCTGGACCAGCCCACGTGCAGTATATTAATTGATAAAGTAGTAAAACCCGACAAACCATTCAACCGTTTTAATTGGATCCTCATTAGTTTGTCAAATAGTGTCGCATTGCGCGGCTCAGCGGGTCTGCTCAATCGTGGCTCCAATTACCTACACATGTGACAATTACGGACTTATCTGAATGGAATCATATTTCATTGGCGAATGGTTTGCGAATAGATGAGCGTGGGCGGCACTTTGTCCGTAGATACCGGACGGTGCACATAATACACAGAGCCGGATTAAGGCGGGGCCCGTAGCGAATGTCATGAGGCCCTTAAAAAAAACTAACCCATAAAAACCAAGTTTTTATTGTACTCCCTTTCTTATTTAATCAGGTTTCGTGTCTACAGCACGCTTCGGAGTCAATACTCAGTTGTATGAAAAAATCATTAAGCTTATATTACTTGTTTCTATATCTTCACCGGATTAACTGAGACCGACCATCATCATACACACACCACAGCCAAACTCTCATCACTCTTTACACATACCCCATATCTGTATACAACGTCACGCACAGAATGCACACGCACTCCACTCAGCCACAATCCCATACACCTCACTCCACTTCCCCCTCTAACTCCCACTCCTATCCCTCTATTTAATATATGTTCTCTTTATTGCTTGACTTAACATTTTATGCCGTGGATCTCTATAATTGGTCTACGAATTACCCAATACGTTATGTATTATTATAATAAATTGTATACTGTTGAGATTCCAAAAATATAAAATAAAAAAAAATAAAAAATTTGAAAATCCAAAATTATACTATAATTATTAAATTTTTTAAACGAAAATTTGTAAGATATTTTTATCGTCGCCAAGAGTCTGTCTGCAAAGTTTTATCTCAATTGGATCACGCAGCACGCGTTTGAGTCAATACTCAGTTGTATGAAAAAAACATTAAAAATTTGAAAAATCCAAAATTATACTATAATTATTAATTTTTTTTAACTAAAATTTGTTAGATCATTTTTATCATCGCCACTAGTCTATCTGCAAAGTTTCATCTCGATTGGATCAAGGAAAAGGGGTTAAAAATCGATTCAAAGTTTTTGCGTCAAGCAAGCAGACGCTACGAGTTAAACGAAAGGAGGTAATTAAACACCACTTTCACAAACAAATATTACTCGTTTTTCATGTTTGTAGCTGTGGTTGGATATAATTATTAATTTGAGGAAACTAACAAACTTTGTGTAAACCACACTGATCAGGGTGGTTTATACAAAGTTTGTTAGTTTTCTCAAATTAAACATTACTCGATTTAATGTAAGCAACAGGTTATGAAATTTAAGTACCTTGGGGTGGAGATATCTAGCTACAGCGATCTGTATAACGAAGTCAAAGAGCAGAATAAAAAGCAGCGGTTATTTCTAGATGCTTAAGCGACACTGTATGGGCCAATAAACATATGCTAGTGGAAAGCAAAGACAAAATACATAAAACATGCATAAGACCTATCATGACATACGGTATCGAAACAAGAGCGGATACGGTGAGAACTAAACACCTCCTCAGAACTACCGAGATAAAGACCCTAAGACCCATTGCGGGCAAGACTCACAGAGACAGAGTACCCAATGCGGAAATCCGTAGAACCTGCGACATACAAGACTTTGTAAGATGGAGCAGGCAGAGAAGGCGTTTCTGGAGGGACCATGTCTGAGAGAATGAAGCAGACGAGACTTTCAGAGCCATGATGCGCGGGATTCCAGAGGGGCGCCCACTGCCAGCGAGACCACCAAAGAGATGGAGAGAGAGCTGGACGTCGTCGTCACAAGACCAGCACTGATCTGTCAACACAAATCAAGGATCGAACAAAAGAAGAAGAAGTAGAAGACTAGTCAAAAGAAGTACTCTGTGTAAATCACATTTCCTTACTTTTTTGTAATTAAAGTAAGGTTATTCAGCGGATATTCGGCCGTATTTTGAAAAAAAATAAGACTGTTATTTGATAATTGTTTCCCCAACACTAAAAATAGAGAAATATTGTGATGGAAATATTAGCTTTAATTTAAAATTTGATTTCTTTGGATGAGAAAAAGCACGTGAAATGAATTGATTTCTACCAACTTTTAAAATAATATTAGGAAATACTTATTTTATGTAATTTTCATCAAAAACTTTCATTAAATACAAAAATCCAGATTGCGACGAATGGTTTACGTGATGATATAAATATTGCTTCTACATCAAATAAGCAGGTTCCTTTTTTAAGAACATCCAGACATCGTGGAGGTCCGACGTTACTATCCATATTATGTTACAAAATATTTATGTACCTTTTTTAATTTAAATTTATTTACATGCCATTATTGCATAACTGTTGGTTGTTAAAAAATGATATTACACCACGTATCTAAATATAAAAACATATGTAGAATGCAATTCTGCTTCCAGTCTTGTGTTTTTAATGACAATTATTTGTAAATCTCTTCCATCCACATTCCCTTCACATAACATATTACACTAATTGCACCGTGTAGATTTACGACTAATTTACAAAAGTCATCTAATTATCAATGTAATTGATAACATGGGCATAAATAAATATGTCCCGTCTATTTTTGAGGGCTGGGCTAATAATACGGCCGAATGTCCCATCATGTTCCTTACCTATTATAAGTTTAATGTCGAAAAAGATCATTCTTCGCTGCAGTTAGTTTAATAATTAAAGACGAGTAAATATATAAGACTATTTTCAAACATGGGAAACACAAATTTTCCATTATAAGTCTATAAATTTGTTGTTTCAGAGCTTCATGCTTTTTGTTGTCAATAGCAGTAACCACATCCATTTTAAGCGATTCGGCGAACTGCAGAAGTTCATCGCCTAGACTTTTTTCCATATCGTTTTGGTAAGCACTGACGATATTTGAGGTTCTTTTCAAGATCTCTTCTGCTGTAATAGGTTTTGACAGCCGAAGTATTGAAAATATACCAATCACTTGATGCTACGCTTATGTGCTTTTAGCTAAGGCAGTATCAATTATGACAATAAAAAATGACTCTCGAATTTTTGTATAGGCGTTTGATTTTCTACAACTTACTGAGCCACTGAAATAGTTTGATTAATAAATTCGATTGATAAATTAAAATTAGCATTTGCTACTTCTGCTATATGGATAATCCGGCACTGGTAGGTTGTACTACCGCATTGAGGCAATGCGCAGTTCGTGTTTCGCATTTGATGATGAGTCTAAAATCACAAACTGTGAGACATCACTTCTGTATCTTAATCACAATCACTAAGACTGGAGTCCGACTAGAGAAGATGACGATAATATATTATAAGTATGTTCTGTAATGCGAAAAAATCGTGTGCCTGTACTGTATGAACGCGCGTTGGGAGTTGTATTTATTTGGCAAAACCTCATGCTGTGTTGTATATCTAGCGCTGGAATATAGCGCATTTCAGCCTGCTCCTACTACCGTCGCAGTCTGAACTTAGCTAATGTAATGAGAGTAGAGAGTAAAATGTGTATATTACTTTTTTTTTTAATATGTACTTCTGACTTATTTTTTGTAAAACCTGAGATTATCATTATAGTAACTTATATCAAATATGAAAAATTCGTTTCCTTTAATACAATTTACTAATTATAAGTCAAATAAAATAATAAAAACCTTCGAATTCCAATTGGAAAAATTCCAACTGGAATTTCTGCAGGGTTTCTATTATTTTACTTAACTTGTATAGAAAGAAACGAATTTTTCATAATCAATATAAGTTACTGCAATGTTTTGTAAAAAATAATGGAGAAATATTGAAAAAAAATGCAAACATCGATTAAGGTCATGGCTGAACATTTTCGACTCATCAAGGCAGGAATATAGTCCTGCGAGGTTATGTTTTCCAAATAATCCTGTATGGACCTTTCAAAAATTTAATAATGTGTGAATGTTCTTACGATGTAATTGGTGAACGATCGCTTAAGCCAGCTCGTGCAGGTCTTCAGCCCTGGACAATCCCATAAAAAGACTTTCGTACTTGTTTATCATTACGCGAGAAAATAGTTTCGTCTATGCGACACTTCTATAATTTATATTAAATAATAATTAACTTCTACAAAAATACAACGAAACAAAGTTCCTAGAACATGGTGGCGTCGTGGGCCCTTCGCGAGACCCAAGTCCGCGGCCCTCGGCAGATCTCGCCGACGATTAATCTACATATCTAATAAGAAAATGTGTCGCGCAAGTGCATTACGGGCGCGCACGCGCCGCGGCGCGACCCTGGTGGCCAGGAGCGGCTGATTCAATTAGACCTGGAGTCGGACCTGCACCGAGACGCGGCCGCGGGTCAGGTCAGCCGCTGACCTTGGCACTGAGCGGGTCACGCGACACGCCGCTCGTCACCGGATGGTGGACCGCTCGGATCTAAAATGTGGAAAATTACGCAATTCAGCGTGGCGGCGTGTATTCCGGATGACAGCATTTTTTTGGGAGGGTACACGGAAGTGATAAAACTTTCTCTATTTTCATTCTCTATAGCTCACCTATTAGAAGGCTCCATAGGTTAGGAAACGAGTATGGCTACCTATCGGATGTTTTTTCGGAAACTCTAGCCGCCTACAAGAAAGCTCTTCTGGACGAATTCGGTCGTTTATAATTGGTTATTGATGTCATGTCTATCTCTTGTTTTTAGATTTTTGAATTTTACATTTCATTTTATTTTACTGTCATTTTTATTGCTTCATGAGTTTCAGATTTGATTTGTTTACAATTATTTCATTTTGTTGTAATTTTGTTGCTTCTTGAATTTCAGACATAATTATTTTAATTTGTTGTAGTTTTATTGATTGTTGACTTTCATATTGGATTTGATAACTATTATTTCATTTGATGTAAATTTGTTATACTTTATGTTAAGTAATGTTTTATTTTTCTTTATATATCACTTTATTAATTGTTTTTGATAGAATTATACCTTATCTCCTTTTTTTATTATTACCTATCAATCTAAACATGTTTATATATATTGTTTCTTTAATGGTACGTTGTACCGTGTATTAAATAAAATAAATAAATAAATAAATTCTTTCGATCTACAAATTTCAGGTAGGCAATTATTCAATTTTCAATTGCAAATTAATTTTATTTTTGTATATAAAATTTATGTAACAAAAGTACATTTAAGTCGTAAATGTTATAAATGAAGAGTTTATGAAATGTTTTTATTAACATACATATTCATATCAAATGTGTAGGAGAATCCTGCTTCGGAAAACTCTCTCAGAGATATGGAACAGATCAATGTCCAAAGCTATATTGTTCAGCATAGCTGTACCTCTTCCAATATGCCTAACCGTCGGCAGATTGGTCTTATATATTGGAATGTGAAACAATCTATGCTGTCGATGTCTAACTCAATGCTCTGCATAATTTCAGTATTATCGATCATACCGCACAACAATCGATAAAAATGTATAATCAAATACACATTCCTTCTAGTCTCTAGACTATTGTAGCCAAGCATACCCTGGAGAAACACGGTTGGGTAAAGCCAAGGATAATGCCCGTATTCTCGCATGTAGAGATATCTCAGAAACTTATTTTGAACTTTCTCCACCATAAGAGACTACTTGCTCTCATGTGGCCCCCAGATCATCGAGCCATTCTAACTAGTGATAGCTCGTTTGTTAGTCAATTATTGGAGGCTGGCAAACCAGTCATGAAACTGAATAGTGGAAATGAGATCACCCGGGCGAAAAATGCTCTTTCGGCGTATTAAACTAAACTAAGGTGAAACTGTGCTCAGTGTCAATAAATCAGCGTTTTTTGGACACATGACAATTAAATACTTAATACATATCTACACATACACACAAACATATAAATATAAGATAATATCACAGTATACCCAGTTTATCTCCGGCCTGTCGGCGAGTTATTAGCCTACTCTTGCGTTGACGCTAGGGTTGTCACTTTATTACTCCCTTTCTTTTAACTCGTAGCGTCTGAGATTCCGACGCATAAGGTAGACACGAAACCCGAAAATTTCTGTAATTAGTATACCTAGTTACTGCACTTAAATTGCAAGAACGCTGATTAACATCAAACGTAGACTTTTAAAAACTCACAGTCTTTGTGATAATCAACACACCTTTTTAGTAAAGCACTACAAACATAAAAAAATGCATTTTTTTCAGGAAGCCCATTTTTTTTCTAAAGCGGCGGCTGCGAGCGCGAATGGCACCGAAGGCACGGCCCTTACTGCCGCCGCCTTGTGCCCCCATATTATATGTCAATGTGTGCGTCACAGTGCGTGCGTACACGGCGCCGAGCACGCACGCACACATTCTAATGGGTAGCGGCCAGTTTGTATGAAGACGTATTACTGTTCTTAGTATACTCTGATAATATGTAGCAAGTCTCTCAGCCACTACCTACCTCGCTACCTGATTTGACACAGATAGTCTTTGTTGTTCATTTTATTACATAATAACTTATTTTTATTGTGGAGTTGCGATTTCAGAACAAAGTTCCGTCTTTTTAAGTTAATTTTTATGAATTAATTAGAAAAAGACATACAGAAAAATCAAACCAACGATAACATATTTTAGCTGCTACCGGGATTCGAACACTGGATCTCCACCCTATCCGGGAGTGGCGCGTTATCCAGTTTCGTCACAACAGCTTAGTATACTAACGTCAATTTTTCGAACTTACATATAGTCCCCTTATTAATTGATTCATATATATTTATTAATATTAAAGAGAACACATTATTATAGTGAAGTTGCAATTTCAGAACAAAGTTCTGTGAATTATTAAACAAATTTTTATTAATCAATTAAAATAGACATACAGAAAAATCAAATAAACGAAAAAATATTTTAACTCTACCGGGATTCGAACCAACGGACCTCCATTTAATCCGAGGATGGGGCGTTATTGTTAAGTTAACGAAAATTTTTCGACCTTACACGTAGTCTCTTTTTAGAGAGGTATAGTCCGCCCAATACCTCCGCGGGTACAGGTCGTCCTCCTGATGACGTTGAATTCGAATTCAACGAAACGTCGAGAATCGTTTCTCGCAAAAACATACGGTTCGTAAAAAATACCCGCAACCATTTACAGTTTAATATGTCTAACGACCGTAATAACAACCTCAACTCTTCAACTCAGTATATTTCAAGTAGCCTTTATAAATTGACTAAAATAAATGTAGCATAAATACGTGTTTCTGATCATTTAATCACTTCACCTGTCGGTCTAAAAAAGATATAATGTTGTTAATATTCATCAATTAATGTATATTATAGATATCTCACAGAGACGAAACTGTATTTATTATGGGAAAGTAGGTATAGAAGTCATTTGGGTGTACATAGGACTTATGACCTATCTTATGGTTGGCTTAAGTGATCACTTTACACAATGTAACATTCGCCATTTCCACCCATGATAGAATATACCATGCTTATTCATTTTTTGGAAGTTGTATATATTAGGTCCTTACATATGAAATTGGCGTTTTGCCGTACTGGCAAATTTGATCTCAAATATCTTCTCTTTGGTTAGGAATTCCAAATCCAAATTTATACAGCTATTTACTCATGTATTTGTGTTTTGAAAATTATAATTCATTTGTTTTTTCCTCAATTGTTTTTTTCTTTGCGTCACTCAGTTTACAAAATGAAAAACTTGAAATATCGCGTTATTTACGAGTACGAGTTCCACCGTGGCACCAGTGCTGCAGAAACGGCTCGAAGGATTAATGATGTGTATGGCGACGGTGCCGCAAAAGAAAACACAGTGCGTTTTTGGTTCCAACGTTTTCGTTCTGGAAATTTCGACCTGCAGAACAAGCCCCGTGGACGGCCGGAGACCAAAGTTGATAATGAAGAATTGAAGGCTATTGTGGAAGCGGATCCATCGCAAACCACATCCGAGTTAGCTGCAGGCTGCGGTGTTAGTGATAAAACTGTTTTAATCCACTTGAAGCAAATTGGTAAGGTGAAAAAGCTTGAAAGGTGGGTACCTCACGAATTGAGTGAAGCAAATCAACAAACGCGCATTGACTGCTGCCTTGCATTACTCAACCGGCACAATAATGAAGGGATTTTAAATCGAATCATTACCTGTGATGAAAAGTGGATCCTGTACGATAATCGGAAGCGCTCATCGCAAAGGCTGAATCCTGCTGAACCAGCCAAACCATGCCCCAAGCGAAAATTGACTCCAAAAAAGTTACTTGTGAGCGTTTGATGGACTAGTGCTGGTGTCGTTCACTACAGCTTTCTTAAATCTGGCCAGACGATTACGGCAGATGTCTATTGTCAGCAACTGCAAACCATGATGGAAAAGCTAGCTGCTAAACAACCGAGGCTGGTTAATCGCTCTAGGCCACTGCTGCTTCATGATAACGCTAGACCACACACTGCACAACAGACGGCTACCAAATTAGAGGAGCTTCAATTGGAATGTCTAAGACATCCACCGTACTCTCCGGACCTTGCCCCAACAGATTACCATTTTTTTCGAAATTTGGATAACTTCTTGCAAAGGAAAAAATTCAACTCCGATGGGGCAGTCCAAACCGCCTTCAAAGATTTTATTGATTCCCGTCCGAATGGTTTTTTTAGTAAAGGGATCGATGAACTACCTATGAGATGGCAAAAGTGCATAGATAGCAATGGTACATACTTTGATTAAATAAATATATTATAATAAAAAAAAATCGGCTTTATGTTTCTCCCATACTAAACGCCGATTTCATATGTAAGGACCTAATATGTTCAAATTGCGTGGAAAGCTTTCACTTTGAGTTGTAAGCGCCTTTCCATGCGGCCTGTACAAAGCCATATTCATTCCCCTATATCCCCACAGATGTCGCTAATGAGAAGATCTACAATTAATTTTATGGAATTTTGAGAGCAATATACTTTATTGTGTAATGAAATTCATCCGAATTACTTTGAACAAACTCAAAATATTCTGAATTGTTAATATTATTTCATTTTTTGTCATTTGTATCCATATTCACTTGAATAGCCGCGCTTTTTTTAGTGATGTAGAAGTATTATTAATAAATTAATAAATAAACATGGATTTTCGTGACCTGCAAAGTCGTGTGTACTCGCTCGTGGCATTTAAATATTTAAATCTACTTTAAAAGTCAAACTATCTATTTTGAGCGATAAACGCAAAGCCATGCATATTAGAGTTAAAATCCAATCGAGATAAAACCGACATCCGGCACCGCGGGCGGAACAGGAATCGATCGCCCTCAAAAAATACCCAACTCAATGAACTGATTTTGAAAGCACATAAATCCTTTGAATGTTCCAAAAAAGTTTAATGATGACGCTTTGCAATATGGCGTCCGTTCAAAGAATTAACTTGTCTATTTGGTATATTAATATATCCCTTAATATATCATAAATATTTATCATTACTGACATATTTCTGTTTGTTTAAATTTTTTATTCTTTCTTTCTATATAATTAATTAGTATATCATAAATATATATCATTACTGACATATTTCTGTTTGTTTAAATGTTTTATTCTTTCTTTCTATATAATTAATATGCCTGAGTATATCATAAATATTTATCATTACTGACATATTTCTATATGACATATTTCTGTTTGTTTAAATTTTTTATTCTCTCTTTCTATATAATTAATTAGTATAACATAAATATATATCATTACTGACATATTTCTGTTTGTTTAAATTTTTTATTCTTTCTTTCTATATAATTAATATGCCTTAGTATATCATAAATATTTATCATTACTGACATATTTCTATATGACATATTTCTGTTTGTTTAAATGTTTTATTATTTTCTGTCTTATATAATAATGAGTATATCATAAATATTAGTCATACTGACATATTTCTGTTTGTTTAAATTTTTTATTCTTTCTTTCTATATAATTAATATGCCTTAGTATATCATAAATATTTATCATTACTGACATATTTCTGTTTGTTTAAACTTTTTATTCTTTTTTTCTATATAATTAATATACCTTAGTATATCATAAATATTTATCATTACTGACATATTTCTGTTTGTTTAAATTTTTTATTCTTTCTTTCTATATAATTAATATGCCTTAGTATATCATAAATATTTATCATTACTGACATATTTCTAAATGTGGAGACCTGTAATTGGCCATCTATATTGTATCAATGTTTTCTATGCTTTTTTTTGTGCTGTTGGTTTTCCATAAACATTAAATAAATAAATAAATAAATATTAAAAAAGCTTTGGAGAACACATTACCTAAACTTACACGAAGTCGATATTTAATCTTCTTCTAAGAATGAAAGGATAGAGCATTAAGGTACTAATACACAAGCTTATTACTGGCATGTCAGCATGCGCAGTATTAAGCTTCTTTAGCCATTACTATTTATTAGCATGTGTGTACGCACATTGCTAGTAATGAGCGTGCTCATTTGATTTGCAGGTGGAAGGGGTTTCTTTTGAGCATGTGTGAACAGGCTTGCTTATGAGCATGCTAATGTCATTCGCGGCTAGTATCGATTATCAATGCGATCTTCTCAGTCCGCGACAGAAGAAACAAATATGGCGCGTTGGGGAGTTGTTGACAAGACATTACTTTAAGTGACTTATTATAGGAATCACCAATGTCTGTGGAATACTCTGTCATCTAGGTATATGTAAATATAATATATTTATGAAACTGAATGATTTAAATCTTAAAATAAAAATTATAAAAACTAAAATCAAAAATGTGCGGATGGAAACTCGGGAACTGTTTTGATTTATTGGTTCACTTGAATTTCCTATTTCAGTTTGCAAAGTTTCCATTTTCTACAAGAGCGTCTCTATTCTATGACAAGAGCATGCCAGTAAGAAGCACGTGTGTTTGATTCTTAGCTTTGAGCATGCTCATTCATGAGCATGCTTAAAATAAGCATGCCGATAACGAGCAAGTGTGTACAGTTATTGGAGGATGCTAGTTTTGATCATGCTAATGAGCATGCTCAAAAATAAGCATGTGTATAAGTACCTTTATGATCCAAAAAATCTTCAATGTTTACGTTTCGTCATTTTCAAATTTGTATTATAGAGGTGCGCGAAGATCTCTGCGAGACTTATACTATTTGTTCTACAATAGATACTAGCAGAAAGAATCGTTGGCTGCTTTAGCTATGGTGGCCGACTCGTGAACATGGTCGCTGGATGACTGATGATTTAATAATGTAGAAAAAACTAACCCATAAAAACGAAGTTTTTTTATACTCCGTTTTTCATTTTCTAGTTGAAATAGGTTTGGCGCTTACCCCACGCTTGGCTTGAGTCGGACGACGCTACTAAAGGAAGTAACAAAAAATTTCGAAAATCCAAAATTATACTATAATTATTAATTTTTTTAAACGAAGATTTGTTAGATCATTTTTGTCGTTGCTACGAGTCTGCCTGCAAAGTTTCAGCTCGATTGGACCCCGGGAAAAGGGTTAAAAATCGATCCAAAGTTTTTTCGACAGGCAAGCAAGCAGAAGCTACGAGTTGAAAGAAAGGGAGTAAAAAAAGAATTGGACTATCCAGTACCTACAATTACTATCAAGCTATATTTCTGAAGGGGCAAGCAGATCGAATAACTTGCAGTGTCACACACTTCTGTCCTGGAATATCACTCCAGCTGACCTCCAATATCTGATTCATCTAATCGTGCCTGCCTCTCACCGACGCCCTCTACTACTGTTACCCTTAAGAGTAACCTTATATATTTTCTTTACCATTTTCCATCGCTCATATTATATATTCTCAATATTTTCTTTATCACACCTATATCCAACATAACTATGCAACTAATGCAAACAAATATCAAAGCAGACGAACAAAATTGACATAAATAACTACGTTCGTAATGTACAGTTCCGGTGGTGACACACATCTGTCATATTTTTCGCGACTGACATAAAGCCGTCGTTACGAGCAATGTCTCCTGGCTACAGATTGGTAATACAGATCGTACAACACCAAGCACACTGTATATAGTTTATAGTGTATAATTGAATATGATAACTGCGTTATAGAAGCTAATAATAAGAATAAAATGTATTAATTATTAATAAGAGACTTACGTATAGGGTCGATATATCGAAATGTACGAGGCCGCTATAGCCTGCCCCGGATAGGATAGGAGGAGATCCGTGGTTTGAATCTCGGTAGCAGCCGAATATTATTCATTGATTTGATTTTTCTGTGTGTCTTTCTTATTGATTAATACATTTGGTTTTACTATTTAAAAATTTTATTTAGAGGAATGAGAGTACTCAAAAACTTTTATAAACATTTTCTTTCCTGTATCGCATAACCTTTTTTTCTTCGCCAGATTATCCTTAATATCAGATTTTTAAATTAGCGAAGCCTTTGTTGCGAGAGGCTTGGCTGACACTTACCTTTTTATACATAAAGTAATATTTCTAAGGATTTTTAAAAGCACTCTTTTGAACTTTGAAAACGTGACGGCTTAATGACTTGAAATTTTACAGCTTATTTCTTACAAGCTCTATTTTATTCCCCTTGAATTTAAATTTAAATTAAGAGGTAATCTTCCATAAATTTAAATTACGGGACGATCTCCACATCAAAATTTCAACATACGTACGGTAATGGTATTTATCTAAACTTGATCTCTGAGACATCTCAACCTGTCTACGGACACCGCTCGTATTATGGATTCTGTGTGTTCCTCTATACAGCTGTTGAATCCTACGTATAATGGACTTTCTGGTGACATGAATGAAATAAATAATGTAAGACTCCTCAAAAAACAACCCAAACGACTTGTGATGGGGAAGAGTATAACATATAACAGGAGGATAACAATAAATCAATATGGTTATCTATAATTAAAAGTGTTATATTCTTTTCCGTTATTAGGTATAGTTATTAAGTATGGATAGTAAAATATGTAACAGAATGTTAGTTAACTTAGTAAAACACTATACTACTATACTCTCAACACTATACACCCCAACACACATGCGTGTTAATCTTGTCAGAGACAAGCGTGCAGTACTAGCCTACAGAACATTCAGGAATCTAACGAAAGAGAGTGAGAGGGGGCGGGTCAATATTGGTGAAAGTTTAACAATACTATGGTTGGGGTGTATATTGTTGTGAATGTAGTAGTGTAGTGTTGGTCCTGACGAAGAGACGGGTACGTCTCGAAACCGGTAGACCTGGTTAAATCTGGTAGTGGTTTTTGCTAAGATAACTAACGTTCTGTTATAATGTTTAACGACAAAGGTAATGCTTTAAATATTAATAATAGTAAAATATGTGCTCGCATTCTGGAGAAAAAATGTCGCAGGATAGCGGAAAACCAGAAACCATGTGCGGCTTTAGAGACGGGAGGGGCACGACGTACCAATTATTTACATTGCAAAAAACTATCCAGAAAAGCAGGGAATGTGGAAAAAATATTTATATGGGATTCATATACCTGGAGAAAGCGTATGAATTGGTACCGCGCGATATCTTGTGGACAGTGCTGGACGAATACGGAATAGAGAGAGACCTTCTCAAGACAATTCAATCCTTGTACGAGGATTGCAAAAGCTGCGTACGAATAAGCGGCGCAATTTCGGAGGAGAAGTGCTGACATAAGCAGTGATGTATAAGTTACCCTATACAAAGTATCTGGAATACAAAATGCAAGATACTTTAAAATCAAGTATTTCAGATATCAGATACAAATAACTTCCTGGAATGGTATTTAGATACAAAATACGTATCTTCCAAATACTTTTTAAAGATAAAATCCTTTTGTAAGAAAACACATTTTATTGAATGAAAGTTTATTTTTTTAAGGTGAATTATTCACGAGTAAATCGCGTTGATCGCGCAAATGTGACAAAATAAAATATTATATTTTTAAGGTTTTAATTGAGACCTAAGTAGAACCAGTTCTTCAAACATTTTGTCGCTCATTTTTCTTCGATGAGGTCTCATTATAGGTACATAATTGGAAAAAAGTATCTTAGCAATCTTAGTATTTACAAAATACTAAGATACCAAAGAAGGTATCTAAATACAAGATACAAGATGAATATTCAAAAAAGTATTTCAGATACAAGATGAAAATACGTATTTTGTATCTTGTATCTGTATTTCAAATACTTGTATCTTAGATAACTTACATCTCTGGACATAAGCCACACACTCGGCAGGGAACCCCTATTCCTACACATAGAAAAATCACAAATAAGGTGGCTTGGACATGTGCTAAGAATGCCAGAGGAACGAATACAAAAAAGAATCCTCCTGGCAACGCCGGAAGGAAGACGGCGGGTGGGTCGCCTCAGATTCAGCTGGGAGAGGCAACAGAAAAATGTGTATGAAAACAGAATGGGTCTAAACTGGTTGACTTGTACGAAGCACAGCGCAAGACAAAGAATCATGGAAACACCTTGTCGAGTCTTTGTCCCCCGACTACACTAGGACAAGGGGATGAAGATGTAAAGAAGTATGGATAATGTTTTATGCATTGATGCCTGGGGACTTGCCATTTTTTGATTATATTTTTAATTACACTTTTTTATGTAAAATATTAACATAAAAAAATATTTTTAAAAATGAAATGATAGCAGAACATAGAAATAAAATTAATAAAAAAATAAAAAATAAAAAAAAGAGATTGCTTGCGAAGATGTATCAATGTAGACGACGCAAAAGTTGTATCAGGATAGAAGAAAGTAGCGCTGTATCCTTTCTGTCTATCCCGCGGGACACTATTTACCAATAATAATTGCCAAACACGTCAAAATCTATTTTCATGTATTGGATAGTGACGATTATATTCCTAAACTCCTCGTTTAAAACGATGGAAAGTGATCAGCGAACGCCGTCCGCCAGAAATAACTAATTTGTTGACTTTGTTACCTATAAGCGGCTAGTTGGGAATTTAAATTAATTTAACGGGCGGCAGGAACAAAATATGAAACGAAAGCTTTCGCGTCGAGTACCAAATTGAAACGTGGTTGAAGCAAATTGAGGAAGCCATTTTACGAAACGACCGAACCGCGAAAAATTCGCGCCATTTCGCAAATGGCCGCGGACGGGATTTGTTTAAAATATCCGACTCTCGACTTCGTCAATTTAACTATCTGCATAATATCTTCATTAGCGACTACAAATGTTAGCCATTTATCACTTTCTCGCATTAAATTAATGATGTAACGAATATATACAAAAATAAGATCATGATAGCGATTAAGATAAAGACGAACATTTCTTACTGAAATTTTTAGTGATTAGGGTAGGATTTACGGAGCGAGGACCAGAATTTCGGGGGGCCCATTTCTCCTTATAAGAGGCCCCAAAAATGAGAATATTCAAACACAGTGTGAACTAAGAACATCAACACAAATGTGCTTTAAATAAAACTGTCAATAATAACAGACCTGGTCTCTAGAGCTCGCTACAAAGATCGAGCGTTCATGAGATCACGAATAAATTATTTCAGTCGATCACAGTTGGATCATATTTAAAGTGTACAAACAGGGTATGTGAGGCTTATTTTTTTTTTTTTTTTTTCGTTTTATAGTTTTTCTCCCCTTTTTTCAGTGATTTGGGGGGCATTTCAAAAGCGAGGCCCCGCGCAATTGCGACTACTGGCTAATTTGTTTAATGATAGCATTTTTAGGTAGGTAGGTACTACTACTACATTTAGACTAGCCGTATCAAACATAATAAGTTCGTTGTCTGTCTGCCTATTCCCGTAACTACGTGTAACGTCCGTAATTTCATTCGAATTCACGGCTAAAAAAAAACAAATTAAACGGCCTGAGATGGGGCTTGAACCCCGGGCCAGCGAATCCGAAGACAGCAACGATAGCGATGTTGCCATCTCTGAGCCTGCATTATCCGTCAAAAATACAGTTGGTACATATAGTACTTAGCAAAGACGCGAACCATTTCTTGTTTCGCTCAATCGCCGGCAGGAGAAATATAAAAAAAAACGGAAAAATATTTTGATATAAGTCGTTATTACTATTTCATGGGTGTCGGTTATAAATAAATAAATACTTAAGCTAGTGTTTAAATAAATATCTAGGTACGTTTCCGGAAAATTTGTGAAATCAACGTATCGTTTAAAAAATTGTCACTGTGTTACTTAAACTTACAAACTAACTGACTGCAGTTTTAATAAGTGGCGAAGCTGCCAGATCATTCTTGGAAATTGGCAGATATTCCGCTACCAGCGATGAGACCATTACGGAAACTCCCATCAAACGAAGAATATAACTTGGTTACCATTGCACTCTTCTCTTTTATTAACTTTCCACGAGCACTACTCACCCTTCAATTTTATCGTTCAATTACATTTGCAGCCATATTTTCTAGTAAAATTGTCACTTGTCTTCCGACTGGCGTCCGGTATGGAATTAATCCTCTTTACAAATGGGAAAAAATATTCCATTCTAACTACAAAAATGAATTCGATAAGATGCCTTTATTTTTATTCTTAATTTTTGTGATGTTTAAAGTAAAAGGAAAACAATTTCATCAAATTTTAAAATATCTAATAGAAATAAGATCAGGTGTCACCTCTGATAGTTCCACCTATGTTCTGGTTACTTTGCTACGGTGCGTTAAGTTTTTTCGTGTTGTTTCGATGTTGTAATTAAAAATATATATATTAAATTAGACATGCGTTAAACATGAATAGTATGTTAAGCATTTTTGTTGTGAATCACCGAACAGCCAACTGTTTAGATAACTTATAGACATGTAAACAAATGTATCATTTCATAATTATGTTTCTATTATTTAGCATTTTATAATAATGTATACGCAAGTAAAGAACACATATATAGAAATGGAGAACAAATTGGGAAATATATTAAACAAAATATTGGATTAGGGAAAAATTGAGAAAAGTAATTTCAGATAGAACACCTCATTTCCTCATTTGATAAAAAATAAAAAGCGGAATATGATTACTGTTATTTTTACAAGGTATCTGATATTTGGTAAAATTATCTTTTTGTACCAAAATTCTGATATTCACTTTCTCTTTAAAATCGCGCTTCAAACATGAGTCCTTGAGTATCAAAATATACCTAAACATCACCTGCGGCCCAGGATAGCTCTACAGTAGACTGGCCAAACCACCGTCTCAGGATCTTCAGCCATGACGTACTCCTTCTTCCAGGACCTCGACTTCTGGCAATCTTCCCCTGCATTATGAGATGCAAGATCTAGTCCTTCTCTGCTTGTCTCATCACGTGTCCGAGGTATTGAAGTTTTCGGATTTTTATTGTTTTAATTACTTATTTTTCTTTATTCATTTAATTCAAATGTATTCATTAAATTAAATGAATTGTTATGAAGTTTATCGGAGCACTGGCGGTGGAAGTTGGGGGTACATTCTCACTTATTATCACTCGTCTGTGGAACACTTTTTATTACGCTCTTTCTATCGCATCTCACTATCGAGAATATTCCGTTCGCAAATAAGTTAGGTACTTCTTCACTGGCCAATTATGATTCGCGTTTTCGCTGACTTTCGCTAAACGCCAAAACAAATCTCGTAATAAACGTCCTCGCTTTTATACGTAAATGTCGGTTTCGCGAACGTTCGATCTCTTCTTCTTTCTCTTATCCCATTTCCAATTTTATTTGGGGTCGGCTCTCCTTATTTTTTTTTTTCCACGATTCCCTGTTATGGGCCATCGCTTCGTCCAACTGGGCATCCTTCAGGTCCTTTTCCACACCACTTCACTCATTTTATTTCTTGTTTTTTGAGTGCGGAATGCACTGCATGATCTCCATGCCTCATTACATGACCACACCATCTCAGTCGCGATTCCTTCACCTTTTCAGTAATAGGGGCCACTCTTAGAGTGCTCCTGACTACCCCTGATATGCTCATTTCTCACTGTTTCTCCATATTTCTAGTACTTTATAGTTTCTTCTAGAATAGTGTATTTGATTCTAGATTCATGTGGACTGTTCGACAGACTTCGATAAGGCGCAGTTACCTTCTTTTTAGACTCAATGGAAATGTGTCGGTAATTTAATACCTTATGTTGTCCAATGGTTGGTTCTATGTAAATTTTGGGCAGATACGATGCACATTTGAATTAAAGTCTCTTTGTACCGATCTCTCGGAGTTTATCTCCCGGCGGTGAGCTAGGCGATGGTGCAGCTCGCAGTAGCGCTCATTGCAGCATCCGGACAGTAATCTGTCTGCCCTCCTCAATTAGGCCGCCACCGCCGCTCGGTCTCACGCCGTCACGCTCTGTTTTGGGACACCAATAATTGGCCCAACTGTTGGAGCAGATCGCTCACCCACCTACTCAGCCGATTACGTCATTTTGTCTTCTAACTTTACTTCATCAGCCTTCTTTTTCAACACCTAGGCCTCGTGACGCGGCTTCCGGCGAATTACGACGCATTTTGTTCGGTCGAGCCGGAAACCCTAAAAACTACCCTCAACTACCCTACGTCAAAAGGCTTAGCTGAATATGAGCATATTATTGATAGATTTGGCGTTAGAATTGTAGAAATTTTTCATAATCATTATTTAATTGGGTGAAAAACATTAAATATGTTACCTCTACGTGAGTTTAGTAATAATTTCATATTTTACTACTTAAGATTAGATTGTAACAGAATCTCTCATGGACAGATAGTAAATTATAAAATTAAGATGTGGCATGACCAGATTAAACAGATACTGGAAGGTGATCCTGATGGGAGCCTCAACAATGGCGTGCGAAGATTTACGAGTGTGGATGAGGCGAGAGTTGTGGATCAGGATAGAAGAGTGTGGTGCTCTATCCTCTCGTAAGTAAGTAAGTAGAGGTAACATAGTTATAATGTTTTTCACCAATTTAATGAATATCACAACTTTCCTAATTTCTAATGTCTGTCTGTCCGTAACTCGCTGGAATTTGGCTGGAATTACAACAACAACACTGAGTGTGAGACGACAATCAGCGCGCGACTTTTGATTAATTAATAATAACGACCCTTGCGTGTAGCAAGGGTCGCTATTATGAACTAACTATATGAATTATTTTTTTGAAAAATCAAAGAAAAATAAGTTGATTTTTAACAATCAATAACTTATGATTGATACTTGATATGTTAGTTAACTAATATTTAAAATATAGGAATGAACTTGGTTGGAAGGAATATAGGAATGAGGAATGGAAAAAAAGGAAAGGAAAAGAGGAAAAAGGAGAGTATGTGTACATTCACACAAAACATACAAATGTAAAAAAAAACTAAAATGGTTGTTGGGTATATTTTGATACTCAACAACTCACATACCTACTCGTGGATACACATATGCAGTAATGTTTTGAATGTAAAAATAAATCAAATTTACGGTTCAGCGAACACGAAAATGAATCATTATTAAACTTTGATAACGGAACGTTATTTATCATAACACCATATTTTTTTATCAATAAATGATGAATTGATACACTTATGAAGTGAGGATTCATGAACGAGCGGTCCCGTCGAAAAGCGACACCGGGAGCCGTGAAGGGTAGGGAAGTGTGAACTAACTTTAATACGGTATTCATGGGGCGCCATGTTTACTTCGCTATTTCAAAAAACACCCAGGAGGGTAAATCTCAAGAATTTTCCCTGCTGGGTGTAATATGGGATTTAACCGAAGAGTTGAGTAGCTTGTTGGCCTTGTGGTTAGGGCACTCGCCTCGTGATCCAAGGGTCGCGGGTTCGAACCTCACTCCAGACTAGCAAGTTAATCCTATTTTCATAGCACAAGCGTTTAACGTAGTTTGAAAATAATAGGTATATTGATGTGACACGTATCCGTGTTCGCATCTCTATTTAAAAAAAAAAAGTTTAAAATTGTACAGAGATGAACAAATTCCTTCTTTGAGCGAGGGGATTGAGTCACAGCGGAGGTATTTTCTCCTCGCGTATATTTAAGACGCATTTTAATGCAGAAAAAGCACTTTTTCTTACATAATTAAATTCTCTAGTAAACAAAACACATTTCTTAAAATAGATGTTGTTTTTAAAAAATAAAAAATAAATTCGTTCCAAACTGAGTCTCTTCAAGTAAAAACGTATTTTTGTAACAAAGCGCGACTTATTTACTAAGACATTATGCATTTTAAGAGTATTAAGTTTGATCCTTTCATAATTGTTTCAAAATTAACAACTCTTTTTTCAAAACAAGTCAAACCTATTGGAACCAGCCGTTTAACAAGACCGTGTACCATGAAATTTACATTAGTCTGTGGATGTATCTGAATTTTGGACATGATAACTATTGTAGTTAATATGAGATTTCGATCAAACTTTCCTGAAAAATTGTCATATAAATGTCCCAGCTAAGTTCGTTAACCACCCTGATTTACCACCTTGTTTCATAATGGCGGCTGACTAAATGTACCTGATTCTTACACCAATGATGAAAGGACTAGTTTACCCGAAAAGGACAAAAGTGTGACATTTCAAATTAATACAATTAATAAAAAGGTACTTTGTTTTCACCATTTATATGTTGAAAATATCAACATGTTTCAGGACCAATGGTCCCTTTGTCAGGATACAATGTATACTTAAACTAAAAATCAAAAATCGAGTTAAAAAAATATATTTAAAAAATCTAATTTAGACAATGAGGATTACTGAAAGCAGTATTGATCGAAACATCAGCTACATCGAAAAAATTTGTAATCAACCATAAACAAGTAGTTTTATCTAACTGCTGTGAAAACCCTTAATACAAGTAACAGAGGCAAGCAACGGGTAATTAGAAGTGAAGAAGTATCTTTAATTCGGTATTTAACCACGAAACAGTTGGCCACCATAACCAATACCCTAACACAAAGACTAACTAACGAATCTAATTAGACCAGTAGACCAGACGAGATGTGTAAGAAAACGAATGGATGTCGAAGAAGCGAAAGCTGTAAGCACGCGTAACGTAATGAAAAGAAAATTAATGGTTTTATTATTTTACGGGCTAATGGGGAAGTAATACGACTTTAATCACAGTCATTGTGTTTCTGCGCCGCTATCACACGCCCCCGCTATTTTTACCTCCAGCTCGTTACTTAGTAAAAAGCATAGATTTTAATCTTTCGGAAGCTCTTTTGCTGATTGATGCGGATTGGCCACCGCATCGAACTGAAACCATATTCTTCAGCTGGGATAGCTGAAATAGGTCATGCAAGTGACACCTTAGGTAGTGGTGAAAAAATCCTCCTCATAACATAACAACTCGAGAAGTATCTAGATGATGCTTATTATGTATATTAGCCGTACACCATACAGTCGTATATAGTATATTTTTGACGCTACACGGAGAGGCGGTGGTAACAATGTCGCTTGGGTGCCGCGCTGGCATTTGCGCGTCCGAGGTTCGCGCCCTACTTCCAGCCGTGCAATTTCGTTTTTTTAGCCGTGAATTTGATCGAAATTACGAACGTTACAGGAAGTTACGAACAAACAACGAAATTATTATGTTTCATGATATGAAGCACATATAAAGTGTAAAATACATAAAAATTAATATATAAAACAGATACGTATTGTTGGCAATTATACTCGATAAATACTTGGCCAGCATCGATGTTACTCTATGTTACAGCATTATATATATTACATATATATAATGCTGAAATATGTAAAGAAAAAAAAACCTTACAGAAAACCAGGAATATTTCAAACTTATGAGAAATGGAAACCAATTTATAATGCCTAAATGTAAAACAACCCAAATGCAGCAACACTATATTTATAAATCCATTAATTACTATAATAAATTACCTATCGAGATACGTCAGTAACCTCTCAGAGCAAATCAAAAAATTAAAATTTTCCTAAAATCAAACTTAAATTCATAAATCATTTAAACCTCTAGCTTTTTTGAAAATAACTCCAATACTTTCATTATCAATTTAACTTTTTTATTGTATTAATAAATAACTTGTATATACTATATACCTATACATTATAATAAGGACTAAGAACTGTGGATCCCTCATCAGACTCAAGAGCTTCTCTTCACTGATGAGGTCTACATGACTACCAAGTATTTAAAAAAAATGTTTAATCTAATATGTTTATATAAGAACTGTATTTGTACCATAAATTAAATAAATAATAAAAAAAAACATCTATGTTATTATATTAAGTTCAGATTTCCAAATATTGTGTTTCTTCCTGGATTAACCTCAGCATTATATTTCTCCCTTTCGGATCAGACGGCTCCCACATATAAGCGACAGGGACCAACCCTTAATACGAGTAAATCTAAAACATTAAATTAGGTTTGAAAAAAATAATACGGATGTCCTAATCAGTATATATGCATAAGAATATGTATAATTTGAATTATTTTAAATAAATTTCTAGCTGACATATTATATATTTGTTATGGGTGGAAAAGTGTAAGCGTGTGTGTATCTAAATGGTTGTTTTCTTACCTTCTCTCTCAATTTTTGTAACTAGACAGGTAGGACAGCGCGAGCTAGGGATGTAACCTTCACCCGACTGACAAAATCAAGGACAGGGACGCGTGCCGCGGGAAATATCTGGAACACTCTGGCCGAGAGCTTTTCTCTTACTAATTTAATCAAAAACCTAATTCATAAATCGTTAACTTTCACCGGTGAAAATGTTTCACTTCTCCGCCCGAAATGGAATGCTATACTCGTAGAAGATGGATACTCGATAACAGAATATAAATCGTGTTAATGTTTAATTGATGCGGTGTTTTACGCGCGCGATAAATATTTATGAAGCGCTTATCATTCACTTTTACACACACTTAATCGATCTGTTTGTCTACGGACAAATGGGTTTCCGGCGATATATATTTTACGTAATATTCTCCGTAAAAACTGTTTATTTCAAAAGAATCGTAGGCAAACTGTTTCATCGCGCACATTAAAAACTAAGCAGAATGAAGTGGCTGCAGAGCGGTACATTTAAAAACATATTCGTTCGATTCGTCGGCCGGAAGATGGTATCCGGCGTGACAGATCGCGATTGAAAACTACACGTTTAACGCGGAAATGAAGGAAGGCCGTCGAGGGAAATGTGCGGAACAGCGCGGGACATTGCATTACCTTCCTTGAAGATGAATTTTCCTGCCTTTTCACACAGGAAATCGTCCTGTTTCCTTGTCAAGATGGACTCCTCGCCTCCTCGCACTTCACACCTCGCGGAAATAATCAAAATAAAGGAACCGCAACACGACGCGTCCTCCGCGCGACCGGGACATTTTCAAACGTACGAGACGACAGCTAGTTCCATTCGAATTTGTACGGATGCTCGTCGGTCGGGCGGCGCGCGGGCGACAGTGAGCTCTCTGCTCGGCGCTCCAAGGGTCAAAGCGGCTCGCGGTCGACTCGCTAGGGTCGCGCCGCGCGGGCGCGGGGAAATGGACCTTACGCCCCCGGGCGGTAGGGGGAATGTGGCGCGCCGCTCCGGGCGGCACTGCGCGGCGCTTGTGCGCACATCGATCCGGTGGCGGGCAAAGGGGATTCTGTCGGAGGCCGCCCTAGCTGTCTTGGCAGATGCCTCGTCGCATTTTATTATCGCTTTATTCGGCCTGTAAAGGTAGAGAATTCATTGCGCCACGTCGTTAACGTTAGTCGTAAGCGCTCGTAATTAATTGGCCATCGTATAGCGATTAATGAATTGAAAGCTTTCCTTCGTATTTATTGTGTTTATGACAACGCGCGGGCAACGACGGTGTTGTTAATTTTCTAGGGGGCGTTTGATTGATGGTGATGGGAATGATTTTTGGGGCAAAAAGCAATGATTTTTGCGTTTTCCACCAATCAAACAACCTCTTTTCGTAAAAATCTACGTCCTTTATTTTACCATTACCACAACTAAAGATTAAACAACCAGCACTAAGTAGGTATATTATTTTAATTGTTTGTGTCAACGTCTTAAGGAAGGTGATTATTTGAATTATTTATAGGATAATATTCTGACGCGTTTTGTACATTGTTAGACATTATTGAGAACAACGCTTAATTCTATTAATTATCTGCTAAATTTACCTAATTCTCCATTGAAAATAAATTTTACTCTTAGTGAACAATACCGTTTTCTTAATTCGAATAGAATTAAAACATCTAAGTTAAAGTGATTTTAAATAAAAAGGCAACTATAATTATTTTCAGTATTTTTTTGAAAATATAAATAAGGAAATATTACAGGCAACGTTAACATTGAGTATTAAATACATATAATGTTTAGCAATCGTTTTTTTCAAATCAATTTTTTAATGTCAAAATTAATTTTAATATTTTAGTTCTTCATTCTTTTCCA
The DNA here is from genome assembly GCA_016648135.1 of Agrypnia vestita. Taxonomy (NCBI): domain Eukaryota; kingdom Metazoa; phylum Arthropoda; class Insecta; order Trichoptera; family Phryganeidae; genus Agrypnia; species Agrypnia vestita. The sequence continues at coordinate 10,269 of JADDOH010023327.1, read as the reverse complement.
ATAAGCTGCACGCTTGTGTATATGTACAGGTGCGCGATGTTTACACATCACCTTGAGAGAATTGTTTGTACTCATATAATATATGGGTAATTTAATATCTAATTACAATTACTGATTTGACACATAAGGTGTCTCATAACTAGTAGCTAAAACTTTGGGAGAGTCTTCTATGTGAAATTTTGTTAAGAAAATTTTCTTTACACTTTGGATTAAATGTCGACAGTTAAGCAGATAAGCGACATCAAAGTTTGAATTTTTTTCCATGTTTTTTGTTTAATTTTCAGTAAAACGTAGGACCATCACTGCAGTAACTTGTACGGAATATTAAAAAAATATTCGCTTTTATATAGAATATTATTTGTAAGGTTTTTATCGTTTTATTTGACTTGTATTAAAGCGAATGAATTTTAAATATTCCATATAAGTAACTGTAGTGATGCTCCAACATTTTTCAGAAAATAATTAATTTTTTTATTATAATTTTATTTTATTTATATATTTATTTATTTTATTATAAAATAATTAATAATAAAATGAATATTTTTTCTTCTTAATGAAGGCTTGAACTTTGTGGTGACATTATTATTAAAATAAAACACAAATCACTTTGTTTCCACCACTTTATTAGATATCTTTAAAATATATATATATAAAATCTATAAAATCGATATATATATAAAATCTACATTTTTCGAGAACAATTTTCTCTTCTTCAGGATTGTTTGCGTGCTAAAATTTAAATGTAGATAAACCATGCAAGTGTGTCACGGGTTATATTTCCACTTAAGAATCCATCCCCTTAAGTTGACATTCCCTAATTAACACCTCCGACCCCCTTCCCCCCCCCACGGTCCACAACCCTGTAATACACTTGCATGGTTTATGTATATTTCAATTTTAGTACCTACACAAACAATCCTGAAGAGGAGAACATTGTTCTCGAAAAATTTTGATTTTATGTTTAATAAAGTGGTGAAAACAAAGTTATTTGTGTTTTATTAATTACTAATTACAACATTCATTAGTACCTACTGCAATCTGTGGATTTTGGAAAATCGGGGAATGGTGATAATAAAATATTAATATTATTCCTTGCCAAGAGAAGTTGAACGAAGCTCAACTGTCAGTGTGTTAATGGAGCGTAGGAAACGCGGCAGTAGGAGATTCCGGCCGTTCGGTGCTAGTCTCGGCAGCTACTCGGGCCGCTACCGGGTTCTACCACCGCGTCACTTACGTAACGTGCCACGTGGAGACCAGATCAATAAGCCACCGGCCTCCGACCATCCTCGGTGATGGATGATCAGCTCTCAACTAGTCTGCAGCACCAACCAGCACACTCCTGGGGCAGCCGCCTAGGGTGCTGCTGGACTGAGAGAAGGCCTAGCCACCGGAAAATTGCTTCACTTCTCTGTATACATAATTGGCATGATGACAGTACCAAAGAATTAAAGAATAAGTGATTTTAGAGAAGAAAATATTTTGAATGGTTTGTAAAAATGATCCAGTTCTAATATACATATTGAGATTAATAAGATTTTCAATAAAATACATGTATAAAATTTTACAATCGGCCATTTTAACTGAAACACCGATCACGGCGAATGACGTCACGACTAAGTAACCATCACCGTGTCTCTTAACTGTTGTCATAGACACAATGCAATGTTTACTTAGGATTGACGTCACGTAGACTCCATGACACCTGCGGGCGTTTTCGTGCGAAATTAATAATAGTTAGATGAAAATTCGGTTGTTTGCGTAAAAACTTAGTTTATTAGTGAAATAATGTTATTTTCGGTAATGGTAGATGTGTATAGGTCTTTTCATATAAGCTTGCAATTGAGTTAGTGTGTTTACAGTGCGTTATTTCGATGTGTTAAGTTTGTTGTTATAAAAATACAACGAAACGATGCGCGTTTACGCATTGTACCGTATAATGCGTAAACGTGCATCGTTTCGTTGTATTTTTGTAACAAACTTAACACATCGAAATAACGCACTGTAAACACACTAACTCAATTGCAAACTTATATGAAAAGACCTATACCTACATTAATACGAGTAGCTTGTTGGTCTTGTGGTTAGGACTCTCGCCTTGTGATCCAAAGGTCGCAGGTTCGAATCTCACTCCAGACAAGCAAGTTAGTCCTATTTTCATAGCACAAGCGTTTAGCTTAATTTGAAAATAGTAAGAATATTGATGTGACATGAATTCCGTGTTCGCATCTCTATTTAAAAAAAAAAATATAGAAGGTTATTTCAAAATCTGTCATCATGCTTATTAACGGACATATGGCAGCTATTCGCCTGGCGTTTTTTGGGAATTTATTTATTTATTTTATTGCTATACATAAAATACATTAATTTTACTCTGTGTTGAGATGGGCAAAGTTTACAATTTTGATTTAATTATATGCAAGAACCTTGTATTTTATATAAATTGAGATATACATTATAGACGTCTCATATAGACGAAGCTGTTTTTATATGGGAAAGTAGGTACGGAAGTCATTTTTTTAGGTGTTCATAGGGCATACGACCTTATCGAATGTCTGGCTTAAGTGACAACTATACGTAAATTCTATTATTCGCCCGTACATAGACGAACGGCGTGGTCAGTTGACAAATATAAATATGTTTCAAAAAGTGCCTTATACCGAATGTAAATGTAATGTAAATAAAATGTAAAATGTCGTCATTTTCTAATATGCTTCACGACACTAGTACCGCCGTTTACAAACTGCCGCGGCATTTTGTTTCAATTAGTACCATACTTATTAACCCAACCTAACCTAATCTGACACAATTGAGTCATCAACAATTTGCCTTCTGCAATTTGTATAACTGATTACGTTTATAAACCGACGATGCCGTTTATATGCGGGCGAGTAATAGAATTTTCCTGCGACATTATATGTTAAACTTGCACACCTTATTATTTTGCCATTTGCACGTTTATGTCGTATGTAAATTGTATTTTTACTGCAGCCACCTATCTATCATTGGTGGAAGTGGTAAACGTTACATTGTGTGAAATGATCACTCAAGCCAGCCGTACGATAGGTCGTAAGATCTATGAATACTGAAAAAAAGACTTCCATACATGCTTTCCCACATAAAAACAGCTTCGACATCTATAATCGATATATATCTTGATTAATGATGTCCCCCTGGGGATAAAATCCAGTGTGATAAAGTGATAAACGTTACATTGTGTGAAATGATCACTTAAGCCAGCCGTACGATAGGTCGTAAGACCTATGAATACTGAAAAAAAAAGACTTTCATACCTACTTTCCCACATAAAAACAGCTTCGACATCTATAATTGATATATATCTTGATTAATGACGTCCCCCTGGGGATAAAATCCAGTGTTGTGTTTTTTGAAAATTTTTAAGATACTAAAAAATATTGATTATGTAATATAAATTAGTTATAGTAGAAGATCAATCATCGTCTACATTCTGCCATAAATAACGGTGTTTACATGAAATCATGATTACCCTAATATAATGTTAGACCTCTTTCTATTTTAGAAAGACAATCGAATTAGTATGTGTAAGCCGTGCGTACGAGGCACATTGTTTCGTAGTGTTGTTGTTTTATGCCCGTAAATACCAGCACAACAAAATAAGGTGCGTCGTACGCACGGCTTACACATACTAATTCAATTGTCTTTCTTAAATGTAAAGATGAATACCTGGCTTGACATCTGTATCTCAATAAATGATCGACTCATCTCTCTTATCCAAATTTACAAAACCTAATAACACAGTACCTAACTAAAACTTGAATTCAATTTCGTACCTAGTTCACGAATTCCAAAATAATTGTTATCAAATTTCTTTCTTCCCTCCCTTCATTTTTTTGTGATTCCATCTACAAAATTATTAATTCTTCTTAATTTATAAAAATTCGATGCTTTTTTCATGATAGAACCTTGAGTGAGATAATATCTCGATCTCATCCGTTACAGAAAGTTACAAAGACTGTGGGAAGAATGTAACGGAAAGAAATAAGAAAATAGACACGAGGGCTGTGGAAACCCTTAAAATAGAAAAGACCTCGAAGGTGTACGTACCGTAGGCTTACCTGAATATGCGCTTCTTTATCGAGGCTGGCTGGAACTACATGGCAGCCAGCCAATGCCAAGGGTTGTGAAACAAATCATATTTTTATTGAACTCTACGTAATACCGCAATATAGCGTAACCTCTACGTAATAAACTACTGTATTGGGAACTCATTAGTGTCGTGCTAGCTGGCTTAGAGAGAATACGTTGCATTATATTGTAATATACGTACAGCTTAAGGCCACTATTCTTTTGTGGGAAAATAACCTATTAATAAACAACCTGCAAAATTATAAAAAACATTCGAAATCTAAAATCATTGAAAAATGACCTAAAAAAATATTTAAAATAAACTCCTATTCATTTTCAATAATATGTTTAATTTCATTTATTCATTCATTCCAATAATATATTAATGTGATTGGTCCTAGGGTGGAATCAGTGAACGTTGTATTGTGTAAAATGATCATTTAAGCCAACTAATACAATAATATAATTTATCTCATTTTTTAATATAATATAATTCCATTAATATATTTAATTATTAACTTTATATATATATATGTTAGAGTATATTTCCTTTTAATTTTTACTTCATATATTTGTATAGATTTAATATATATATATATATATTATAGATTGATTTACATGACATTGCATGTAATTACATAGTAAGCGAACTTAATCCATTAAATCAATTATTTATTAAATGCTGATCGCACTATATTCAAACACTAAATATACACTTAAGTGTACATGTAAAATATACTTAAATGCAAAAATACATGTTACTAGAGCGTGCCGAAAACACTTATAATTGGGATAATGGGCATAGTCTTCAATTATAATGTTTTATTATTAGAGTATCATGTACCTATTATCCCGTTAGTGTCTCTAATAAATATATTTTTTTTAAAACTCCCTCTTTAAACGCAAGTAGTGCTGTTGTTTTAATGAGGTATTACTTTATAATCTTTATTTATGAATTTAAAATCTTTATTTATTTATAAAAACTTATTAATATAAATCCAAATTTATTCATCAATTACAAAGACATACAGAAAAATCAAATCCACGAAAAAATATTTGACTGCTACCGGGATTCGAACCACGGATCTCCTCCGGCGGCATTAAAATGTTATACATTAACTGTCAAGATACAGAAATAGCAATATTACTTATTTCATTATACCGCCGATTATCCAAGAAAACTCAAATGGTCGTGAAAACCTAAGATCAGTTTAAAAAATAAAATGTTCTATCACATCAGCGCTGATGATAGACCCTGCAATGGGATCCGAAACGTCGGCCGGAAAGGTCGTAATAACACGGAAAAATACCCCAGAAAATACGAACCTGACGATATCTAACCATGTTTCACCATAAAATGATAAAGTGATTAATGATAATAAATTAATGATAATATATTCCTTTAAAGAATTACTTCAATTATGCGATGGAATGCGACAGTTTACATTCAATAAATAATCTTTAAAGGTATAGGCAACTTTTTACGTTCGGAGGCTAACCTAATCCAAGGTGATCGCGTGCAGCCAGGAAGCTGAGTCCCCCGTGAAGGTTAGGTACCCCCTGAAGCTACCAAGTCAGCTCGAAAACGGAATGTCTGTTGAGAAAGAACCTCTATTAGCGCATTCTTGGGGAGATTACCACCAAGTATATTGTATGTTAATTTACTTATAATTTCGTTGTCTGTCTGTCTCCGTAACTTCGTGTAACGCCCGTAACATCTTTATAGTAATTTTTTTTCTTTACTTTTTTATATAAATAAATAAATACATATTACTTAGGAACCGACATGTGTAAGTACCCCATTTTTGACGAGTGAGGGTAAATTTTTTTAAATTTTTTGGAGATTGCTGTATTTGACTATGAATGCAGTCACCGAGGATTGCTAATTAATAATGAATTTAATTCGATATTCTATAGGAAATATAGCTCTATACTTTCCAAAATCATGTTTCTGAACTCTATTAAGCAAATATTTAGACAATCCTATAAAAACCTATAGAATCTGACAACAACAACGCTAGCTAATGTTTTCCACTCCTATTGTGCACTCTGCGAAAACACCTAATTCTTTCAGGCACTCCTAACTATTATAGTACTATATTTTAATTCCATTTCTTGTATGCCACCTAGTGAATAAGTAATAGTAAATACGTTTTTTCTTTTCCAGCAGTAAGTTGTTTTGTAAGATAATAATTTTTCTGTGTAAAGCGCCCTTGAGGTGAGTATTCGCGAAAACGGCGCTATATAAGTTATCCAATTATTATTATTATTATTATTATTATTATTATTATTATTATTATTATTATTATTATTTACACTAATCAACTTCCAAGAACGTGGCAAATATTAAAGTGACAGTTGATGTCGATTTCGGACTTAAACTATACAGCAAAGACAGCAATATCCAACTTTGTAAATACACAGCACATATACATTCAGCGCTCACAATAATATCCACACATAAAAGTTAAATATTTATTTATACACGTCAAACATATAAAAGGAAAACTGAGGCAACAAATATTTTCATAAACGTATTTCCATTAAGATGTTGGTTTCACAGATTCCAGGAAAATTTCTTTGAATATTGGAAGGTTTTTGTATTTATTTCAAAAACACCTCCGCGGGATACCCTTGCTTTTATACCTCTCATATTATACAGCAGTGTGACCTGACATTTTCCTATACAATAGAAAAGCGCCTGTGGAAGACTAATCCCCGACGCAAGCGTTGTACAGATTGAAAATAAAATAAAAGCAGGCGCAGGTCATTAAATCCTTTATACATAACCGTGTGGCTTATAGGTACTTACAGTTTCATACATATTGACGTCGCATTTAAGGTCATGAAACCTTGGAAATGAAAATAAAATATGTCATCTGCCTTTTCGATTTATTTTGCTCCCTTCCGTCTCTAACGTCAAACGACAAACACGGCATATGGTGTACGTATCCGTGTACTTTTTTAAAAAGAGACCAGCAGTAATCCGTAAAAAATTGCAATATTTTTACGAAAAAGAAAAAATATGGTAATGGAGTAATTCGCGTCCCGTGACAATATTCCTAAGGCTTGGTCAGACAAATAAATACCTCTGTGGTGCACTAGTTTTCTGCTGTAAAAATTAAATTAACATTGTATAACGAGATGTATAGTAATAGGAAAGTATTATGTGTAATCAACGATTTTACAGCATTTTGCACCTATTACACTGAGATCAGAAGATACCAAAAGGTTCTGCACGAAACTCGAGACGACTGGGCTACTATCTTAAAATGTCGAAACGTCGCGAAAGACATTTTTATATAAAAGTCCGGCCGGGCGCTGCGCGATCAGTTTTTGATTGAAATTTAAGCAATGCAATATTAGCAACGGAGCAAGCGCAGTTCGACCAGCGCGTGTATTCTTGCGATAGTAAATAAACGCAGCACCTACCGCGGGCGAGGAGTTTCTGTGTACGTGTGAATATTGAACGGAATTTTCTAGAAAGTAATCGATGAAATAAAAACATCGTAAAATAATGCAAATTAAGAAACATTGTAATTTATTTATATTTATTTGTTTATGCCTATTATAAGCTTTTACACGAAAATTTTATAATATACAAAGAAGTATTTAGAACCATATAAGGTATAAGCATTAAAATATGTTTATAAAAATTAAAAATATTTAGTACAAAGCAGTAATGTGTAAACAAATATTACATGTATATATTAATAGTGGAAGTTAGTAATGAAGAGTAGTATTGTCTCTTTAAGTGTTAATTTTATTTTCATTAGATTGTTATTGAAAATATCAACCATATAACAGTATTCATTACCAGCCTTTAATATTCTGCTGATCACAGAATTTGACTGGTAATTAGTTCTGGAATTGTGACGATAAAATGTTACAAATTGTCAAGTTCTATGTAAGGATGGGATATTGTAGTTGATACATGGTACTAGGTCAGGTCTGTCCAACATATTATTTAAGATTTTGTAAAGAAGAACATATTATTTACAATTTTGTAAAGTAATAATAAGTATGTGAAAAGATCTTGTAACATTAAGTTACTACAGATTTAAGAACAGTGTTCCAATTTAATCCATGTCCAGTGAGGTTTTGTGTAATAAATAAAAGTTTAATTATTTTTTGTGTTTTTTCATTTGCCTACGACAGCGACGTCCCGAGACAATATTTTTAATTGAATTAATCTTCTCTTTTTACTCCCTTTATATTAACTCGTGGCGTCTGCTTGCAAGCTTGCCGGCTTGCCGTCGAAAAAACTTTTAAAAAGATCTATCAAATTTTCGTTAAAAAATAATAATAATTATAGTATAATTTTAAATTACTGTACGTTTAGTGTCATGTTATATGTTTTAATTCGTCTTTAATTGTTAATATATTTCACAAAGAAAGAGAGTATAATAAAAATTTGTTTTTTATGGGTTACTTTTTTAATGTTTAATTTAAGAAACGTCAGATTATGGAACATTAAATAGTAAATATTGTTGGCGTGCAGTAACGAACACTTGGTCTCCAAACAATATTCGAGTGATGCGCCAGGGGAGGGGGGAGGCGGGAGGTGGTTGGCAACTTGCCAGAGCCGCTCTGCAGCTTAAGGTCGAGGTAGCTACCTACGTCGCTTATCTTTCAGGCTGTGCTTTTCTTGATGGCACGATTAATCACGGTGTTCCTGGACATTCTTCTAATGGCTCCCCTACACGAAGGTGATAATTACCACCCCAACACTCAAAAACAGAGAAACGTCAAGACATCCATCTAATGTCATTATTTAAATCTTTTTTTTTTTTTAATTTGTTACATGACATAGAAGATGGAGCCGCTCATCTCACTGGGAAGAACCTATGCCGAGATGATCAGCTGAACAATATAGTGAGAACAAAAAATAAAAAAGATATACAACAAAATACTATATGATTATGAGATTAATTAATTAATTAATTGAGTATATAAATATAAAATGTGGATAATAAGAGCAGTATATATTGTATAATACAAAAGCAATAGTGAAAGTAAAATAATATATATAAAAAATCATATGCATGGATAGTAACAAAATGTATATATAATAGTACAGTTAAAAAGTATATTTAGGTATATACCTATATAAGAGAATTAAATGAATGTTTGTGTATATTAAATAGTGATAAGAAATGAAGTTTAATGAGCAATAAATTATGACCTGATTTTGGCAATTGGGTATTTGTGCAAATGCAGGTGACAATAATGTCTTCTCGAATAGTGTGGTGTATGTTATGACGATAATATTGGCATTAATTTAGATTGAAGAAATTAGTTGATACGTGTGAAACAAACATATTTCTACCAAATTTTAAAATAATATTAGTGCTTATTTTATTCCATATTCATACAAAAAACACATATTTTAGACATCTCCAAATTGCAATGACTGGTTTGCGTGATTAAATTATCATCGATTCGACATCAAACAACAGGAATTGAGGTTGAGGTCCAAGATTACAATTCATGTATGTGTAACGAAACATTGGTGTACTTATTTTAATTTAAAATGATTTATATGCCATTACTGCACAACTGTTGGTTGTTGATATAATAACACATGATACAATTTCTGCTTTCTGTCGTGAGTTTTTGATGACAATCCTTTACACTCCACATCACCCTCACTCAACACTGGTTAGACCATGTACATTTGCCACACCTTTCCAAAGGCCTCATCTATAATAGCAAATACGTCCCGTGTATTTTTGAGTATTGGTGTAAGTTATCATCGAATAAGGTGAACTGTCGTAAATCTACGTCTTTTCTATTTTTGAGTGTTAAGATAGAGATAAGAGATAGCGTAATAAAATGTTCGCAGATGTGCGAATATTCTGTAAGACAAGTTATCAATTCGCCTATACATCGCCTAGGTAATCAACACAGTTCAATTGATATACATTTAAAAGACGACTCTATTCTTCTTCTACTTTATAGTTTTCCTATATATAGAATTTTTATTTGTTGTATTTATCGTGTTATTTTTTTCTATTTTTAATCACTTTGTTTTTTGTATCTACTGTTTACTTATTTTTGACTTTTTGTATTTATGTTGTTAATATTTTTTCGTTTTGTTGTCATATTATTCCCATGCACTTAGATAGCTATGCTTCTTTTTTCGTGATAGAAAAGCCCAAATCA
>JADDOH010023326.1:0-15631 GCA_016648135.1 Agrypnia vestita | reverse complement strand
TATAGCGTAACCTCTACGTAATAAACTACTGTATTGGGAACTCATTAGTGTCGTGCTAGCTGGCTTAGAGAGAATACGTTGCATTATATTGTAATATACGTACAGCTTAAGGCCACTATTCTTTTGTGGGAAAATAACCTATTAATAAACAACCTGCAAAATTATAAAAAACATTCGAAATCTAAAATCATTGAAAAATGACCTAAAAAAATATTTAAAATAAACTCCTATTCATTTTCAATAATATGTTTAATTTCATTTATTCATTCATTCCAATAATATATTAATGTGATTGGTCCTAGGGTGGAATCAGTGAACGTTGTATTGTGTAAAATGATCATTTAAGCCAACTAATACAATAATATAATTTATCTCATTTTTTAATATAATATAATTCCATTAATATATTTAATTATTAACTTTATATATATATATGTTAGAGTATATTTCCTTTTTAATTTTTACTTACATAATATAAATGGTATAGATTTATATATAATATATATATATATTATAGATTGATTTACATGACATTGCATGTAATTACATAGTAAGCGAACTTAATCCATTAAATCAATTATTTATTAAATGCTGATCGCACTATATTCAAACACTAAATATACACTTAAGTGTACATGTAAAATATACTTAAATGCAAAAATACATGTTACTAGAGCGTGCCGAAAACACTTATAATTGGGATAATGGGCATAGTCTTCAATTATAATGTTTTATTATTAGAGTATCATGTACCTATTATCCCGTTAGTGTCTCTAATAAATATATTTTTTTTAAAACTCCCTCTTTAAACGCAAGTAGTGCTGTTGTTTTAATGAGGTATTACTTTATAATCTTTATTTATGAATTTAAAATCTTTATTTATTTATAAAAACTTATTAATATAAATCCAAATTTATTCATCAATTACAAAGACATACAGAAAAATCAAATCCACGAAAAAATATTTGACTGCTACCGGGATTCGAACCACGGATCTCCTCCGGCGGCATTAAAATGTTATACATTAACTGTCAAGATACAGAAATAGCAATATTACTTATTTCATTATACCGCCGATTATCCAAGAAAACTCAAATGGTCGTGAAAACCTAAGATCAGTTTAAAAAATAAAATGTTCTATCACATCAGCGCTGATGATAGACCCTGCAATGGGATCCGAAACGTCGGCCGGAAAGGTCGTAATAACACGGAAAAATACCCCAGAAAATACGAACCTGACGATATCTAACCATGTTTCACCATAAAATGATAAAGTGATTAATGATAATAAATTAATGATAATATATTCCTTTAAAGAATTACTTCAATTATGCGATGGAATGCGACAGTTTACATTCAATAAATAATCTTTAAAGGTATAGGCAACTTTTTACGTTCGGAGGCTAACCTAATCCAAGGTGATCGCGTGCAGCCAGGAAGCTGAGTCCCCCGTGAAGGTTAGGTACCCCCTGAAGCTACCAAGTCAGCTCGAAAACGGAATGTCTGTTGAGAAAGAACCTCTATTAGCGCATTCTTGGGGAGATTACCACCAAGTATATTGTATGTTAATTTACTTATAATTTCGTTGTCTGTCTGTCTCCGTAACTTCGTGTAACGCCCGTAACATCTTTATAGTAATTTTTTTTCTTTACTTTTTTATATAAATAAATAAATACATATTACTTAGGAACCGACATGTGTAAGTACCCCATTTTTGACGAGTGAGGGTAAATTTTTTTAAATTTTTTGGAGATTGCTGTATTTGACTATGAATGCAGTCACCGAGGATTGCTAATTAATAATGAATTTAATTCGATATTCTATAGGAAATATAGCTCTATACTTTCCAAAATCATGTTTCTGAACTCTATTAAGCAAATATTTAGACAATCCTATAAAAACCTATAGAATCTGACAACAACAACGCTAGCTAATGTTTTCCACTCCTATTGTGCACTCTGCGAAAACACCTAATTCTTTCAGGCACTCCTAACTATTATAGTACTATATTTTAATTCCATTTCTTGTATGCCACCTAGTGAATAAGTAATAGTAAATACGTTTTTTCTTTTCCAGCAGTAAGTTGTTTTGTAAGATAATAATTTTTCTGTGTAAAGCGCCCTTGAGGTGAGTATTCGCGAAAACGGCGCTATATAAGTTATCCAATTATTATTATTATTATTATTATTATTATTATTATTATTATTATTATTATTATTATTTACACTAATCAACTTCCAAGAACGTGGCAAATATTAAAGTGACAGTTGATGTCGATTTCGGACTTAAACTATACAGCAAAGACAGCAATATCCAACTTTGTAAATACACAGCACATATACATTCAGCGCTCACAATAATATCCACACATAAAAGTTAAATATTTATTTATACACGTCAAACATATAAAAGGAAAACTGAGGCAACAAATATTTTCATAAACGTATTTCCATTAAGATGTTGGTTTCACAGATTCCAGGAAAATTTCTTTGAATATTGGAAGGTTTTTGTATTTATTTCAAAAACACCTCCGCGGGATACCCTTGCTTTTATACCTCTCATATTATACAGCAGTGTGACCTGACATTTTCCTATACAATAGAAAAGCGCCTGTGGAAGACTAATCCCCGACGCAAGCGTTGTACAGATTGAAAATAAAATAAAAGCAGGCGCAGGTCATTAAATCCTTTATACATAACCGTGTGGCTTATAGGTACTTACAGTTTCATACATATTGACGTCGCATTTAAGGTCATGAAACCTTGGAAATGAAAATAAAATATGTCATCTGCCTTTTCGATTTATTTTGCTCCCTTCCGTCTCTAACGTCAAACGACAAACACGGCATATGGTGTACGTATCCGTGTACTTTTTTAAAAAGAGACCAGCAGTAATCCGTAAAAAATTGCAATATTTTTACGAAAAAGAAAAAATATGGTAATGGAGTAATTCGCGTCCCGTGACAATATTCCTAAGGCTTGGTCAGACAAATAAATACCTCTGTGGTGCACTAGTTTTCTGCTGTAAAAATTAAATTAACATTGTATAACGAGATGTATAGTAATAGGAAAGTATTATGTGTAATCAACGATTTTACAGCATTTTGCACCTATTACACTGAGATCAGAAGATACCAAAAGGTTCTGCACGAAACTCGAGACGACTGGGCTACTATCTTAAAATGTCGAAACGTCGCGAAAGACATTTTTATATAAAAGTCCGGCCGGGCGCTGCGCGATCAGTTTTTGATTGAAATTTAAGCAATGCAATATTAGCAACGGAGCAAGCGCAGTTCGACCAGCGCGTGTATTCTTGCGATAGTAAATAAACGCAGCACCTACCGCGGGCGAGGAGTTTCTGTGTACGTGTGAATATTGAACGGAATTTTCTAGAAAGTAATCGATGAAATAAAAACATCGTAAAATAATGCAAATTAAGAAACATTGTAATTTATTTATATTTATTTGTTTATGCCTATTATAAGCTTTTACACGAAAATTTTATAATATACAAAGAAGTATTTAGAACCATATAAGGTATAAGCATTAAAATATGTTTATAAAAATTAAAAATATTTAGTACAAAGCAGTAATGTGTAAACAAATATTACATGTATATATTAATAGTGGAAGTTAGTAATGAAGAGTAGTATTGTCTCTTTAAGTGTTAATTTTATTTTCATTAGATTGTTATTGAAAATATCAACCATATAACAGTATTCATTACCAGCCTTTAATATTCTGCTGATCACAGAATTTGACTGGTAATTAGTTCTGGAATTGTGACGATAAAATGTTACAAATTGTCAAGTTCTATGTAAGGATGGGATATTGTAGTTGATACATGGTACTAGGTCAGGTCTGTCCAACATATTATTTAAGATTTTGTAAAGAAGAACATATTATTTACAATTTTGTAAAGTAATAATAAGTATGTGAAAAGATCTTGTAACATTAAGTTACTACAGATTTAAGAACAGTGTTCCAATTTAATCCATGTCCAGTGAGGTTTTGTGTAATAAATAAAAGTTTAATTATTTTTTGTGTTTTTTCATTTGCCTACGACAGCGACGTCCCGAGACAATATTTTTAATTGAATTAATCTTCTCTTTTTACTCCCTTTATATTAACTCGTGGCGTCTGCTTGCAAGCTTGCCGGCTTGCCGTCGAAAAAACTTTTAAAAAGATCTATCAAATTTTCGTTAAAAAATAATAATAATTATAGTATAATTTTAAATTACTGTACGTTTAGTGTCATGTTATATGTTTTAATTCGTCTTTAATTGTTAATATATTTCACAAAGAAAGAGAGTATAATAAAAATTTGTTTTTTATGGGTTACTTTTTTAATGTTTAATTTAAGAAACGTCAGATTATGGAACATTAAATAGTAAATATTGTTGGCGTGCAGTAACGAACACTTGGTCTCCAAACAATATTCGAGTGATGCGCCAGGGGAGGGGGGAGGCGGGAGGTGGTTGGCAACTTGCCAGAGCCGCTCTGCAGCTTAAGGTCGAGGTAGCTACCTACGTCGCTTATCTTTCAGGCTGTGCTTTTCTTGATGGCACGATTAATCACGGTGTTCCTGGACATTCTTCTAATGGCTCCCCTACACGAAGGTGATAATTACCACCCCAACACTCAAAAACAGAGAAACGTCAAGACATCCATCTAATGTCATTATTTAAATCTTTTTTTTTTTTTAATTTGTTACATGACATAGAAGATGGAGCCGCTCATCTCACTGGGAAGAACCTATGCCGAGATGATCAGCTGAACAATATAGTGAGAACAAAAAATAAAAAAGATATACAACAAAATACTATATGATTATGAGATTAATTAATTAATTAATTGAGTATATAAATATAAAATGTGGATAATAAGAGCAGTATATATTGTATAATACAAAAGCAATAGTGAAAGTAAAATAATATATATAAAAAATCATATGCATGGATAGTAACAAAATGTATATATAATAGTACAGTTAAAAAGTATATTTAGGTATATACCTATATAAGAGAATTAAATGAATGTTTGTGTATATTAAATAGTGATAAGAAATGAAGTTTAATGAGCAATAAATTATGACCTGATTTTGGCAATTGGGTATTTGTGCAAATGCAGGTGACAATAATGTCTTCTCGAATAGTGTGGTGTATGTTATGACGATAATATTGGCATTAATTTAGATTGAAGAAATTAGTTGATACGTGTGAAACAAACATATTTCTACCAAATTTTAAAATAATATTAGTGCTTATTTTATTCCATATTCATACAAAAAACACATATTTTAGACATCTCCAAATTGCAATGACTGGTTTGCGTGATTAAATTATCATCGATTCGACATCAAACAACAGGAATTGAGGTTGAGGTCCAAGATTACAATTCATGTATGTGTAACGAAACATTGGTGTACTTATTTTAATTTAAAATGATTTATATGCCATTACTGCACAACTGTTGGTTGTTGATATAATAACACATGATACAATTTCTGCTTTCTGTCGTGAGTTTTTGATGACAATCCTTTACACTCCACATCACCCTCACTCAACACTGGTTAGACCATGTACATTTGCCACACCTTTCCAAAGGCCTCATCTATAATAGCAAATACGTCCCGTGTATTTTTGAGTATTGGTGTAAGTTATCATCGAATAAGGTGAACTGTCGTAAATCTACGTCTTTTCTATTTTTGAGTGTTAAGATAGAGATAAGAGATAGCGTAATAAAATGTTCGCAGATGTGCGAATATTCTGTAAGACAAGTTATCAATTCGCCTATACATCGCCTAGGTAATCAACACAGTTCAATTGATATACATTTAAAAGACGACTCTATTCTTCTTCTACTTTATAGTTTTCCTATATATAGAATTTTTATTTGTTGTATTTATCGTGTTATTTTTTTCTATTTTTAATCACTTTGTTTTTTGTATCTACTGTTTACTTATTTTTGACTTTTTGTATTTATGTTGTTAATATTTTTTCGTTTTGTTGTCATATTATTCCCATGCACTTAGATAGCTATGCTTCTTTTTTCGTGATAGAAAAGCCCAAATCAGGGCGAATATTATTGTTCCACACAAAATGGCGAACGGCAACGATTTAGCGGATTTGTAAATAGGGAAGTTGCACGATCCGATGCCTGGCCGCGGACACGCGAGTTTTGCGAGATTTTAATCAATAATTAATTAATTAAAAAATTAAAAAATTAAAAAATTAAAAATTTTAAAAATTTAAAATATTTAAAAATATTTGAAAAATTACAAAATTTATATTTCTACACTTTTATCACATTTTACTGAACAGGAAAGAGATTTTAAATAAAACACAGGTTCAGACTATACAAAACGGTGCACTGAACCAGGAGAGTGACGGACATTACGACCGATAAAGCACAAGAAAAAGCGAGAATTTCACACTGCCTGGTCCATTTCACCTTCCTTTATTTATACCAAAAAAATAGACATAACAGGATTTTAACGGTCATAATAGGATTAGTCTTGGGGGGGAGATAAATCTCGAGATGGTGCAGTAGCGGAGAGTGATGGACCACTTGCATCCGCACGGAAAAAGAGTCGCAGGCGCGTGTAATACCGTGCCGCTGTAGTGCTTAGACGGCGCGTTTGGCTCGTCTATCTAAGATTGCTCTCGTTTGGAGAGACGTACATATGTATAAATTATATCATTTTGGGCGCCTGACACATCCGCATATGAATTTAATTATGACTAATGTGTCCGGATGTGTCAGCGACCGTAATTCGCCTCAAAAGGGTCGAATCTTATCTCTCGACATATCTCCCTCAAAACCAATCCGATTGTTTATTTTTTAGTGAATCCTGACAGGAAATGACATGCCGACTCCAACGGTATACGACATGCCAGGTTTTGTGCATTTTTTAAAAAATTCATCTCGCGAATTTTTTCGCATTACGGCCCGGACGCCCTTCACGGGACGCCGGCGTGTGGTCCATAAACCCCGCTTCACCGTATTGGATGCCGCGTGAGGGGTGCGCACGCTGTTTCGGGCTCCCTTTCAGACGGCTACCTGCCAATCTATTGCGCAGTTAGAAAAAGAAATGTAAAAAATGTATATATTTAATGTTATTTGTAATCCGCGAGATCGTCGTCATCTTCCAAAAATGAGATGCGCGTCTCGCGGGTTGTCTGTATGCACAATCCCTGTTATCTCCCGTCAGTATTCAGAATTAATAAGACCGCCAAAACCCAGTCAGTTTATTTTTCAAAAAACACAAAATACAAACATAAGAAATACTTAAATCTAACAAAGACATACATAAAATTATGGGCATAAAGATAATAAATAATACAGAAAATCATACAGTTTCGTTGAGGCCTCAAACGATATAGGATTATACATGGTTACAGCACAAAATTATCAAGACATAAAGCAGATTAGGTATACAATATTGACAAAAAGGCAGAGATAAAATATGGAATGACATCTTACACAAATTCCAGACAGTGTACACATATATAGTAATAACCAGGGCATTCAGTAGTTTATAAAAATATTTTCCTATCAAAATGTTCACCTATATAATATTTAATTCAATCTAAAAAATGTCAAAAAGGTCTCATATTGTGGCGTAAATTATCGCATAGCGGGAGATCCTCCGCGTGCTCGCAGTCCAAAATAGTGATAGCTTGGGCCCGCCGCCGTCAGGGTCGCATAATCGCCTCGGCGCCTTGGTGTCGGCGAAGCCGCGGGTTTGCTACCTGTTGTACCTTCATTGACATTATTTTGTGCTCTCTGTCTGGAATTTCGCAGGCATAATTTTTTAAGTATCGCGGGACCATATCCCATGCGAAACACTCCCCCCATTCGGTTTATCCGAATCTTGAAGGCAGCATGGGATTGGGAATGACCGGCTGATGTCATCTAAGTAGTCATCTCTCTGCTCTGGTTCCGGCTCGGTTGGTAGGACGATAATCTTCGTGACCGGCCGGACGTAATCGCCCGTAGCGGTCCTTATGCGCCCCTTGCGCACTTGGCCGTCTGCGGCAGGTTTGCGTTGTAGGATCGCATCCGAAACACAAAATAATTCTCACGCATATCGCTCTCGGTGACTTCCGGTCCCGGGTGATTATTTTTCTTGTGATGATGCCGTATCAGAAAGAGTGTATACGGATGTCCACCGTCTAAACATTCGGCTCTCTTAGGCCGGTAGGTATTTCCGCGGCGGTCGCCGCCAGCCGCGAACCATTCTCACTATTCCATGTGAATCTAAATGTGACGTCATCGTGTACAGTCGTCCATTGCGGGGTGGGGTCTCCCCCCGTCGAAAAAATACCAATTCTTGGCCAAAGGCGTCCGCCTGGGCTTGTAAGACCCAGACGAGCTTCACCTCATATATTTCAGCGGCCGGTAAATCAGCACTATAGATTTTATATTGCGCTCTCGGCAATTATTTATAAATTTAAATTTTAATTTGGTCTCACATAACACCTAACACACATTCCGTCGTAGTGTCGGGGTCTATTATATGGACCTGTTTGATGGTCCTCAAACGCGGTGCTATGTGCTCTAGCCCGGCGGGGTCGTCGGATGCCCAATTTTCTAGTTACATCTCGCCCCTACTCAGTATTTCAGTCACTTCTCGGACTCGGGTTACTGTCTCCTCGGTTGTGTCTACTACATCCAGTAGCTCGTACATATAAAATTTCTCCCGTATCACGGCCGCAGCCGCCGGATAGTACGCCGCACTGACGTCAGCTATTCGGTTCCTGATGTATTGGGCACAGGTTGGAAAACACGTCGCGCCGAAAATCATTGACATCATTCAGTATATTTTCGGTTCGCAGTCCGGTTCTCTCAATAAAACAATTGAGCATTTTTCGCTCTTAAAAACATCTTGTTTATCCGCGGCGGGCGCATTTTTTTCTAACGAAGACCGAAAAAATATTTCGCATCTGTATCTCCTCGCCGCGTCAAACACTATATGTACTTGTTCCGGTTTTTTGTGGATTCAAAATTGTAAATGTAGTAAATACCACTGATGGTCGCCCAGCGCGGCCACCTCTTGATCCTTCAGCACGCATGCATAATTCCGGTTGTATTCCATACCATATATTAAATTCATTAAATATTAAATTTTAGCCTATATGCAATCGCATAGGCCCGGTCTTTTTATTTTGCGTTCAATCCCTTTCAGGCGATTGAGAGCGCACTGCAGACTCGGTGGCAGATATGTGTCATCCTTTTTACTGAGGAGATCATTTTTCTAGAACCAATCGGTTCTACGCCTTGTGGTGGCAAAATAATTTTTATCAAATATTTTTATCAGCGTGCACGTCGTCTGAATCCACGCGTGCCGCCGTCGTGATCCCTTACGAATCGACTGCCAAACGGGCCTCGACCTTTTCTAGATCGTCGTTCGCAGGACGTTGGTTCTAAAAAACCGCAAAGACGGGCGCTCCCACAATCGAGCGGCCCGCGACCACGTCATTTTTATTTAGCTCAGTGCTGTTTGCGAGATGAAATTCTCGATATCGGCTGTTATCGCACGCATTTCTTGCGTCGTAATCAGTCCGTGTTATTTATTCCAATTAAAATCTTCTGATTGACAATTTTAGGCGTTCGCGGCCCACCAGCCCGCCTCTAGTTGGATCCATAAACTGAGGCGGAAGGGCTAAATATCACGAACTTAATTGGCCCGCAGCAAACATTTTGCTATCCCGGCTGCCCTTTATAAAAAATCACCTTTTTTGATGATATTCACTGCACAGCCCGACGCACTATGAAGACGAAGTTCACCGCCTGGTCCCCGCGCGCCGATGTCTTGTGCCAGTTTTAAAATTACATAATTAAAAACAATATAATTGGGTTATCGCCGAACCCTTATCGCACACGCGAATGATTTAATATGCCCCGTGGGCCCCTCATAGTCACTGGAAGCACTATTAATAACACATAAAAAATAACAAATAATTTTTAACCACTCACAACTTTTGACCGTAATATCGAGGGGCCGTTGTGTGAGGTCATAGTATGGGCCGCCGTCTGTTACGCTGACTCTTTGAACGAGCCGCGCGCGGCGCCCGCCAGCGCGGCGCCTATTGCCGGTCTTCGCTTTCGGCCGCGGCCAGAGCTCCGTGAAGCAATACATGATGTCTTGACGTGCATCCATTTACACCGCATTTCCATTCTAGCGGGTCTCCCGAAAATTCTGGCAAGTCCTTGGCATTTTTATCCCGGCGATCCGCTGTCTGCTCGGGACAATTATCCGATGATATCGACATCGGCTCCGCGCGGCTCCTTGTGGCGGAGCCCGCGCTTTCGGTTGTACGGTGCCCCGCCGCGCTCGCAGCGGTGGCGCTGGCCGCGCCCGGTCCTCCGTGCGCGGTCCCGGGTTCACTCCCCGATGCCGCAACCCTTGTGAGTGTGAGTGCTCTCGCGTAATTTTTCTCGTGCTTGTCCTGAAGCTCTTGTAGTTGTCGCCTATGGTGGCGATCTTGCCGGCGCATCTCGGCCCTGAGCGCTGCGATGGCCGCGCTTTCCGATGTGGGCGCCGCCGTCGGCCCCGCGCTCCCGGGCGGAGAATCCTGCTCCATGTTGGATGCTGCGTTCTCCTCGTCCGATGATGCTGCCTGACTACGAGCGTCTCCTTCCTCAGATGTCTCGACTCGCGTTCCCGATCTTAAACCCGATCGCGACATTTTTGATCCGCGGCGATTTTTTACGGCAATCGAAAATCGCAATCCGTCTCAAGAAGGACCAGCTGTTCCACACAAAATGGCGAACGGCAACGATTTAGCGGATTTGTAAATAGGGAAGTTGCACGATCCGATGCCTGGCCGCGGACACGCGAGTTTTGCGAGATTTTAATCAATAATTAATTAATTAAAAAATTAAAAAATTAAAAAATTAAAAATTTTAAAAATTTAAAATATTTAAAATATTTGAAAAATTACAAAATTTATATTTCTACACTTTTATCACATTTTACTGAACAGGAAAGAGATTTTAAATAAAACACAGGTTCAGACTATACAAAACGGTGCACTGAACCAGGAGAGTGACGGACATTACGACCGATAAAGCACAAGAAAAAGCGAGAATTTCACACTGCCTGGTCCATTTCACCTTCCTTTATTTATACCAAAAAAATAGACATAACGGGATTTTAACGGTCATAATAGGATTAGTCTTGGGGGGGAGATAAATCTCGAGATGGTGCAGTAGCGGAGAGTGATGGACCACTTGCATCCGCACGGAAAAGAGTCGCAGGCGCGTGTAATACCGTGCCGCTGTAGTGCTTAGACGGCGCGTTTGGCTCGTCTATCTAAGATTTCTCTCGATTGGAGAGACGTACATATGTATAAATTATATCATTTTGGGCGCTTGACACATCCGCATATGAATTTAATTATGACTAATGTGTCCGGATGTGTCAGCGACCGTAATTCGCCTCAAAAGGGCCGAATCTTATCTCTCGACATATCTCCCTCAAAACCAATCCGATTGTTTATTTTTTAGTGAATCCTGACAGGAAATGACATGCCGAATCCAACGGTATACGACATGCCAGGTTTTGTGCATTTTTTAAAAAATTCATCTCGCGAATTTTTTCGCATTACGGCCCGGACGCCCTTCACGGGACGCCGGCGTGTGGTCCATAAACCCAGCTTCACCGTATTGGATGCCGCGTGAGGGGTGCGCACGCTGTTTCGGGCTCCCTTTCAGACGGCTACCTGCCAATCTATTGCGCAGTTAGAAAAAGAAATGTAAAAAATGTATATTTAATGTTATTTGTAATCCGCGAGATCGTCGTCATCTTCCAAAAATGAGATGCGCGTCTCGCGGGTTGTCTATATGCACAATCCCTGTTATCTCCCGTCAGCATTCAGAATTAATAAGACCGCCAAAACCCAGTCAGTTTATTTTTCAAAAACACAAAATACAAACATAAGAAATACCTAAATCTAACAAAGGCATACATAAAATTATGGGCATAAAGATAATAAATAATACAGAAAATCATACAGTTTCGTTGAGGCCTCAAACGATATAGGATTATACATGGTTACAGCACAAAATTATCAAGACAAAGCAGAGCAACGATTAGGTATACAATATTGACATGACAGTAAAAAAGCAGAGATAAAATATGGAATGACATCTTACACAAATTCCAGACAGTGTACACATATATAGTAATAACCAGGGCATTCAGTAGTTTATAAAAATATTTTCCTATCAAAATGTTCACCTATATAATATTTATCAATCTAAAAAATGTCAAAAAGGTCTCATGTTGCGGCATAAATTATCGCATAGCGGGAGATCCTCCGCGTGCTCGCAGTCCAAAATAATGATAGCTTGGGCCCGCCGCCGCCAGGGTCGCATAATCGCCTCGGCGCCTTGGTGTCGGCGAAGCCGCGGGTTTGCTACCTGTAGTATCTTCATTGACATTATTTTGTGGATTTTGACTCTGTCTGGAATTTCGCAGGCATAATTTTTAAGTATCGCGGGACCATATCCCATGCGAAACACGAATATATCTTAAAATGCTGCGTAAACTTTGCCTGAGTGTTAATAAAGGGAAGATATCCGTATAATGAATGCATTTTAGAAATCCCATATCGCGGGGACAACGGTAAATGCAGAAAATAACTGTTAAATGTATTAAAAATACTTGAATTTGAATGTCGCCATTTTTATTTTTTACAACTGTCAAATTTTGTTTGTTTTTGCGGGCTGATTCTGGTGTTTTTTTCCATTATTCTTATCTGTTTTCTTGAAACAATATGATATATAGACTTTTTTCTGTATATACACTGAATTTTTGTCCTTTCTTTTACCTGCAAACAATATTTTTAACGAAATAAGATACTCCGTCTATTTCTTTACTCAACGGTAATTGTCATTTTTTCACGAAATAGTGATGTGAAATCTTTTGAACCGGCATTTTTTTGTGTTTTTATTTTAACTGAAAAATTTTCAGTAAAACGATATAATATTGTTTTGAGTTTGTTTGTTTTGATGTTTTGTTTGAAAATTTTTCAGTAAAACGATTAACATTGTTTTGAGTTTGTTTGTTTTGAAAAATATTTTCAATTAAGAGGTCCTAGTACACGATTTTCGTATTTGCTGTCGGGCGCAGAGTTGCCAACGTAGGCGATTTTTCGCCATTTAGGCTACTCAGAACGAGAATCGGCGACGAAAAAATCTAAAAGGCGACTGGTCGCCTACTAGGCTACTTCAGAGACAAGTTATTTAAATCAGCCGAATCGCAAATAATTAAGAAAAAAAAAATACAATTACCTTTGTGTAATGCTGTCATTGAAAGAATTTTAAGCGTAATGGGGACAATTAAAACAAAATTAAGGAATCGCCTGCAACTACCCATGCTGATCGCTCTTCTTAGAATTCGTACCTATATGAATGTAAGAGGTGTGCTGCAACAACTTTCAACCAAGCAATCACATGGTAAGTTTTCACGCTGGTAGCAAAATGTACGTCTCCGGTGTTTTTAAAATGGTACTTACTTTACTTTCTTTTAACGAACATTACGGTTTTTTATATTAGGCTTAGGCCTATTTATCAACACATTATAAATATGTTATAAATAAATTGATAAAAATTACATTTTATTTTATTCATGTTGATATTTTGGCGTTTGGGCTACTTTAGGCTACTTTATGTATAGGAAACGGCGATATTAGGCCAAGCGCTGTTGGCAACTCTGGTCGGGCGACTAAATTGAACATATAAACTTATTAAATCATTTTGCAAAACCCGATTATTAATTTATCCTCCGGCTATTAAGGAACCGTTTATATGCTCCATGTTTGTCGTCCGTCGTTATATATTTTTATTTATTGTGGTCAATTGTCGATATTTTTTATGAATCGTTTTACCCCAGTTCATATAATCGGATCCTATGAATCGTTTTTTTTTCCTTTTATAACATCTTTATATGTTGTATTATGTTAAATACCCTGTTTTAATGAATCGTTTTGTTTTCGTTTATATGTTCCGTTAATCGTTTTTTATTATACTTTTTAAATAATCGTGAGCCATGCACTGATTGCGTGTCACACTCTAATTATATAAAGTTGTCATTCCAGCAAGTTACGGATAGACAACCAAATTATTATATTTAGATATTTGAGGTACATTTCTGTAAGTATGAGTTTTCATTCTTTTCATAAAATTCAATACAGTAATAGACAATGATCAGTGTAGATTTATACAACTCAATACTTTGAGCATCATTAATATATAATTTGTCTTTATTTTAGTTTTTAAATATTACTTCTACCGCATACATGCATGAATGTTTTTTATAATCGTTTATTATGGTCAGTTGTTGATCTTTTCAAATAATCGTTTTTCTCCAGTTTTCAAAATCAGATTTTATGATTTATATCTTTTGTTATTATGTTTATTAATCATAAGATTTTACGTTTATATGTTCCGTTTTTGATTGTTATTTAAGTAACTTATGTAGAATATTAAAAATAAATTCGCTTCAATACAAGCAAAAAAAAGTTTAATCATTTTGCACTATCACCCTTCAGAAATTTGATAAATATATAATACTTTATAAAGTTAATCTGTGCTATTCTGAAAATATTGGGATGTCAGATCTTTATCCCAATCTTGACAGGTATGCATAACAATATATTGACACTAATTTCGATGTTTTAAGTTTGGCATGTTTGAAATAATTAATGAATCAATCAGAAAGCCCTAAAACGTAAACAAATGTTAATGTATTCACAATTACGAATAATGATCTTTCTAATTGATTGAATTCATTAATTTCAAACCTGTCAAACATAAAACGTCAAAAAAACGGCATCACAATGTAATACAATAACTGTCAAGATACAGAAATAGCAATGTTGCTTAGTTCAGAATACGGATGATTATCATTTTATTTGACTTTTATTATTGCGAATTAATTTTAGATATTCGATATAAGTTATTTTCATGAAAGTCTTACGTTTTGAAAAGATAATTCAGAATATTTTTATTTCTATATTCTCTTTATACTTAACCATATTTTCATGGGTGTACGACTGTATAGTAATTAATAACAACTTTTGCGTGACCGCGCAACATGAGTTGAGCGCTGATTGCTTGTCACATTCTAAATATCTAAAGTCGTCTTTCCAGTAAGTTACGGACAGACAACGAAAATATTATTATTATTATTATTATTATTTTGTCTTTATTCTACTTTTTAAGTATAACTTCTAACACACATACATAAGTACACGCATAATTTTTTTAAATGGTTTTTATTTGAATTATTTAACATTGATATTAGACAAAATGTTATAAAACAATAAAAAATATAGTGAAAATTCACACACGTCATACAATTTTTCAACGCTAAAGAAAAAATAATAACATATATTATAAATAATATATTACATGTAATGGAGATCTTAAAAAAATGTTTTTCTTAAAAATCAGAAAAATAGCATAAAAAAGCAAATTTTTAGTGAAATTTCAGAAAGAAACAATATCCATTGCATGGTCGGCTTTGTCACATCTCTAATATAAGGATCGAATAATTATTGTACAGAAAAATTTCACCAAACTTGCAAAACTTACGTTCATGTAGAAAGTGTTACGTATGT
>JADDOH010023325.1:0-111666 GCA_016648135.1 Agrypnia vestita | reverse complement strand
CCGGCTATTAAGGAACCATTTATATGCTCCATTTTTGTCGTCCGTCGTTATATATTTTTATTTATTGTGGTCAATTGTCGATATTTTTTATGAATCGTTTTACCCCAGTTCATATAATCGGATCCTATGAATCGTTTTTTTTTCCTTTTATAACATCTTTATATGTTGTATTATGTTAAATACCCTGTTTTAATGAATCGTTTTGTTTTCGTTTATATGTTCCGTTAATCGTTTTTTATTATACTTTTTAAATAATCGTGAGCCATGCACTGATTGCGTGTCACACTCTAATTATATAAAGTTGTCATTCCAGCAAGTTACGGATAGACAACCAAATTATTATATTTAGATATTTGAGGTTACATTTTTGTAAGTATGAGTTTTCATTCTTTTCATAAAATTCAATAAAGTAATAGACAATGATCAGTGTAGATTTATACAACTCAATACTTTGAGCATCATTAATATATAATTTGTCTTTATTTTAGTTTTTAAATATTACTTCTACCGCATACATGCATGAATGTTTTTTATAATCGTTTATTTGGTCAGTTGTTGATCTTTTCAAATAATCGTTTTTCTCCAGTTTTCAAAATCAGATTTTATGATTTATATCTTTTGTTATTATGTTTATTAATCATAAGGTTTTACGTTTATATGTTCCGTTTTTGATTGTTATTTAAGTAACTTATGTAGAATATTAAAAATAAATTCACTTCAATACAAGCAAAAAAATGTTTAATCATTTTGCACTATCACCCTTCAGAAATTTGATAAATATATAATACTTTATAAAGTTAATCTGTGCTATTCTGAAAATATTGGGATGTCAGATCTTTATCCCAATCTTGACAGGTATGTATAACAATATATTGACACTAATTTCGATGTTTTAAGTTTGGCATGTTTGAAATAATTAATGAATCAATCAGAAAGCCCTAAAACGTAAACAAATGTTAATGTATTCACAATTACGAATAATTATCTTTCTAATTGATTGAATTCATTAATTTCAAACCTATCAAACATAAAACGTCAAAAAAACGGCATCACAATGTAATACAATAACTGTCAAGATACAATAACTGTCAAAGATACAGAAATAGCAATGTTGCTTAGTTCAGAATACGGATGATTATCATTTTATTTGACTTTTATTATTGCGAATTAATTTTAGATATTCGATATAAGTTACTTTCATGAAAGTCTTACGTTTTGAAAAGATAATTCAGAATATTTTTATTTCTATATTCTCTTTATACTTAACCATATTTTCATGGGTGTACGACTGTATAGTAATTAATAACAACTTTTGCGTGACCGCGCAACATGAGTTGAGCGCTGATTGCTTGTCACATTCTAAATATCTAAAGTCGTCTTTCCAGTAAGTTACGGACAGATAACGAAAATATTATTATTATTATTATTTTGTCTTTATTCTACTTTTTAAGTATAACTTCTAACGCGCATACATAAGTACAAGCATAATTTTTTTAAATGGTTTTTATTTGAATTATTTAACATTGATATTAGACAAAATGTTATAAAACAATAAAAAATATAGTGAAAATTCACACACGTCATACAATTTTTCAACGCTAAAGAAAAAATAATAACATAATGTTACATGTAATGGAGATCTTAAAAAAATGTTTTTTTTTAAAAATCAGAAAAATAGCATAAAAAAGCAAATTTTGAGTGAAATTTCAGAAAGAAACAATATCCATTGCATGGTCGGCTTTGTCACATCTCTAATATAAGGATCGAATAATTATTGTACAGAAAAATTTCGCCAAACTTGCAAAACTTACGTTCATGTAGAAAGGGTTACGTATGTAGCACTACGCAGTTAAAAGGTCAGGCGTTAAAGTTTGCACATTTCTATTTCGTTTTATAGTATTGTATATTTCTCGATATCGTTTTTTGTGCTTAAATAATACATGTTTGAGCGAAACTAGCGCCATTTTTAGCGGGAAGTGATTAAACTAATGCCAATATTGAAAGTATAAGAGCCTCTTAAATTATCTTCCCAGTTTTTCACGAGTGGATATTCAGTAGACATGTCTCTTTTGACACGGGTGATGTTCACTGAGCGAAATAATCAATTTGGCAAGTCCCATTTCATTTCTTAGACTTTTTGAGGTTATGCATGTGGCAGGTTTCACATTAAACTTATGAGGAGTGGAGTGGAAGAAGGGTGAAGAAGGTCTTGGAACAAACTAGAACGCTTCTCCTGTTCGCGGGTTTCTCGCAAATGTGGCTCCGGGTGGTGATATCCTTGCGATTTAAATTACAATTCCTGTACATCATTTTGGATTTAATAAACATTGTAAATTCATCTATGTAGAAGTCCATTCACTTTAGATGAGCCACTTGCATTAGTGTGAATAATACCCTCTGTAACACGTAAATTGTGAAATTGTATTATTTTTTTAAACCAAGTTCAATAATAATTATATTTATTTTTTGCGTTGTCATTTACTCAAAAAAGTAACCCATAAATACCAAGTTTTTATTATACTCCCTTTATTTGTAAAATATAACAACAATTAAAGACGAATTAAAACATATAACATAACACTAAACTTGCAGTAATTTAATATATTTCTAAAATGTCAGATGTTTTGAGATGTAAAGATTTTGATAAGACACTTCATGCTTTGAAGATTAAATTCTAAAAACATTTGTCAGTCAATTTAGATTTTCGAAATTCGTAGTGAAGTACCTATTATGTATACCGACGGAGTAAATGAAATTTAGAAAATATTCCGCGACGTTATCGGGCCGCTATGCTAGTAATCAAACTTTTCTAATGATTCCAATTTGAAAAAACCAATAAAATTTCAAAAAATCCGAAATTATACTATAATTATTAAATTTTTTTAACGAAAATTTGATAGATCTTCTTGATCGTCGCCACGAGTCTACTTGCCAAGTTTCAACTCGATTGGATCACGGGAAAAGGGTTAAAAATTGATCCAAAGTTTTTTCACCCGGCAAGCCGGCAAGCAAGCAGACGCCACTTAACAGAGTTAAAAGAAAGGAAGTAAAAAAATAATGTTACGAGATTTTGTAAACGGACTGTCACTCACACTAATGCAAGTGGCTCATCTAAACTGAATGGACTCTACTATCAACTATCATATATCATATATTGTGCCCTGGTTTAGTGAACGTGATTAATTATCGATTACCCTGTGGTTATGGCATAATATATCTTACTCCATTTTACGTATATGCTTCTCAGGCGCGTGCAGTAGGCACACAAAAGCATGACTTTTACGTAAAGATATTTACGTAAAAGTCATGCAGGAAATTTTGGAACCTTCTATGCGGTGCAGGGTCCCCGATCCATTAGTATAAGGGTAGAAGAAGAAGAATTTGTAGATAGACAGTTTCAATTCAGTCAACCGTCAATTTAAATATTTAAAATTTGTACATTTATAATATTTTTACTCCCTTTATATTAACTCGTTCCATCTGCTTGCTTGCTTGCCGGCTTGCCGTCAAAAAAACTTTGGATCGATTTTTGACCCTTTTCCCGTGATCCAATCGAGCCGAAACTTTGCAAGCAGACTCGTGGCGACGATCAAGAAGATCTGTCAAATTTTCGTTAAAAAAAAAATATTATAGTATAATTTCGGATTTTTACAAATTTTATTGGTTTTTTTCAAATTGGAATCATTAGAAAAGTTTGATTAGCAACGGCGGCCCGATAACGTCGCGGAATATTTTCTAAATTTGAATTACTCCGTCGGTATACATAACAGGTACTTCACTACGAATGTCGAAAATCTAAATTGACTGATAAATGTTTTTAGAATTTAATCTTCAAAGCATGAAGTGTCTTATCAAAGCTCAAAACATCTGACATTTCAGAAATATATTACATTACTGTAAGTTTAGTGTTACGTTATATGTTTTAATTCGTCTTTAATTGTTGTTATATTTTACAAAGAAAGGGAGTATATTAAAAACTTGGTTTTTATTGGTTACTTTTTGTATTGTCAATTAAAAAAGGTTTTGAAATATTGTGAGTATTTAAATAAATAAACTTTAATATAATTTTGCATCAGAATGTTTATTATCAGTACGTGTATTTTGACAAATTTTAGTTATACATATTTATTTTAATTGCATTCAAGAAAAAACAAAAAGGTTATTCATGGTCCCTGATGACGATGCATTAGAAAGTCCTCCGTCATAGTCATAATACTTCAATATCTAATCCAAGAGCTTTAATTTACAGTAGCATTCCACTGCGATGTTCATAACAGTACTCAAAATGAAAAACTTGGCGTTAGTCGACGTGATAATGGTTACAGCCAAATTTCTTCATCATTTACAATTCGCCAAAGGCCGTCTGCACCTCCAGCGGCTTCTTCGATCTTCTTAGTATTTCCAGTTGCTCCAGAACAGTTGTTCCAAGGAGCGACATAGCCTTCAGACGATGAAGACATCCTTGTAAGGTCTGTGATCAAAAAGGCTGGCAATCAGATGAAAGATGGTCGCACAAATTCTGCAGATTTTGGCGCAGGTTCCAGGGTTCCTTCTGAGGCTGGTCTTGCTGTGCCTCCTCGGCATTTGGTATATATTCTCCATTGTTGACCTTGTTAGGTCGAGAGATATCTGAAAATTGACAGATGTTGAAAATATTGCCTTTAAACAATTTTTATTAATCAATTAGAAAAGACATACAGAAAAAATCAAATTAACGAAAAAATATTTAAATGCCACCGCGACTCGAACCACGGACCTCACATTCTATCCGGGAATGGCGCGTTATCCAATTTCGCCATGGCACTCTGGTAAGTTAACGAAAATTTTTCAACCTTATATGTAGTCTTTTTTTAATTAATTAACATTTTAATTCCATTTTTAAAG
This sequence comes from Agrypnia vestita, assembly GCA_016648135.1. Classification (NCBI taxonomy): domain Eukaryota; kingdom Metazoa; phylum Arthropoda; class Insecta; order Trichoptera; family Phryganeidae; genus Agrypnia; species Agrypnia vestita. The sequence goes on along the minus strand of JADDOH010023325.1, from coordinate 106,782 downwards.
CAATCCACTTTTTATAATGCAACAGTCACGAATATCTTCGCGTATCTACCGCTAGAGGACGCCAGAAATTAATTAATTTCATTTTAATTGTTGAAATTTGATACAACACATATATTCTTATTGTGAAGTTGCAATTTCAGAACAAAGTTCTGTGAATTATTAATCAATTTTTATTAATCAATTAGAAAGACATACAGAAAAAATCAAATTAACGAAAAAATATTTAAATGCCACCGGGACTCGAACCACAGACCTCACATTCTATCCGGGAATGCCTTTACTTTCTTAGTTTCTGAAAGTGTTATCGAGTTCATGATTGTTATACAGAATATATTATTCGGGGAGTAACAGAGCTAGTCCACACCACTTTACATGTGGATTTCTGCCTTTATTATGAGTCAGAAATGTTCATATTAGGTCAGAAAAGTTCGTATTCAAATGTTCATATTCAGTTAGGGAAATATGCGACATCAAAGTATACACTTTTTAAAAAATATTTCTGACTTATTTTTTGCGAAACGTTGTATTATCTTTACAGTAACTTACATCTTATATGAAAAATTAATTTCCCCTTAATACTTATAATTTAATACAAGCATTTTCAAACTACCTACTTGTACTATGAATATAGGACTAACTTGCTGGTGTCCTGAAATCGGGCTCGAACCACCAACCACTGTATTAGTCAGCGATAAACACTACGCCAACTAGCTACCTTTTTTATAATATTGTCACGAGATGGTACAATCAGAAGAAATTACGCACTATCGAAATCTTTAGAAATGACTGGGCTATTCTCTATTCTCGTAAGTTCCGGGTTCGATTCCCGGTGAGGTCACAGTTAATCTAGGTGATATACTCAAGCCTGGGTGTTTTGTTGTTTCGATTCTAAAATTGGGCCTCTTAGCCTGTTAAAGCATAGCAAAAAAAATATCCCCATAGAAAATACAGGTCAAATAAAATGATAAAATCCTTCCAATTCAAATTGGAAAACATTCTAACTGGAATTTTTTTCAGGCTTTTTATTATTTTACTTAAGTTTTATTGAAACGGATGAATTTTTTGTAATCGATATAAGTTACTGTAATTATTTTTCAACGTTTTGTAAAAAATAAGTCAGAAATATTGAAAAAAAAAATTAACTTTGATATTGCATAGCTCCATAACTATTGATGCTTGGTCATGGTTGCTTGAAAATTTTCGAATCATCAATGCGGGAATCCACCTGCAAAGTATTATGGACCACCTCTGTTACACCCTGTATATCTTTGTGTTACGGATAGAACCATTTTATTCTGAATAAATCTTGGTGTCTTTTTTTGCTCACCGATCACCGTTGCGGTGCGACAGCTGAAATAATTACGAAAACAGTAAAAATTTGATAATTTTTTTATATATAAAAAAATATATATTTTCTCACAACAGTTCTATAGAGTATAAATACGTAAACTTTAAAATTAACGCACCAAGTCATTCGAATGGTATTGCGAACAGAATACATTACGATGTACCCGCAATTTATTTTGAAACACCAGCAAAAGTGGATATGTACATCCACTTAACGTTGCTACAAGCGCCCAGTTTAATTATAATAAAACCCAATTTGTTAAGCACAAAGCAATTCAAATTACCTTATTTTAAATGTTTAACCGCAAATTAATAAACGTATTTTTAATTTATTATCCAAAGGGCGGAGATTATAAGGCAGAAGGGTTGGTTGATTCAAGTCTCGGAGTAGTTAATTACAATTTTTGGTAGGTTCGTATTGAGATAAAATAATCCAGGTATTTTAAACTTCATTAAAAAATAATTTAGTGCGAAGATGAAGTTCCCAGAGTACAGCTAATAATTAGACTAATCTGTAAAACAAATTAAAGGAGATGAAGAGACAAATATGTAATTAAACAACACTTGAGGCTAAGTACCTATGAAACTACTGCTGGGGAGGACTTTCAATACGAATTCAACTTTTGACTGCATTTTCGAAAATGTGGGTTTTCACTATTTCTTTCTTTCAAAAGTTATACACTTTTTAACCATAACCAAGTCAATACTTTTATATTTATATAAATCTAATTAAATAAATAACATTTCTCATAATTAAGATATATAGTATTTTTTAAAACATAAATTGCAAGTAAACAAACTAACAGATTTTGAAATAATTGTAATAAATTTAAGATAATCGTTTACTTTGTAATATTATTGAATAAAAAAGACATCTCACGAGGCCATTCAGTCATAAAAGGCCCACAAAGTGGAGCATCTTCTACATTTTTAAAACATCGAAGGTTTGGTAATTTATTAATCAATATTATAATTTATATTGTGACATTTTAACAAGATATTCGTATTTAAAATATATGTAGCCTGATGGATAAATTTTAAAATGAGATATTTCCCTACAAAAATGTGATAAAAAACGCAAGAGAAGATATGAGAAAAAATTGTGAAATTTGCTCACTCTACTGGACGATCGCCTTAAGGAAAATTGTTATTTACTCGTATTTGGAATATAGTCAGTCATGATTTTGTAGCGATTCTATTAGATGGTCTATCATCAAGATTGACGATGTACCCTGCTATGGTATATAAAACAACGACCAAAAAGATCGTATACACGGAAAAATACCTCGGAAAACTCTTAATACAAAAAATTACATTTTCGTAAAAAACGAAAGATTAAATTATATTGGAAATCCATCTTTAAAATCCAACAAAAAACTTGAGTATAGGAAAGAAAGAAAAATATGTTTAATTTCAGGCCCCTTAAACAACATTGATATCTCAAGACAAAGATGTAATGTGGAATCCTACATGTAGATGGCAATAGTTACCGTCAATTCGATTAATTAGATGAAATCTTTCTACGATGTGGAGAATGAACGAATTAGAAGTGAATGCAATGCTGGCTGTAGCGTGATATTTAAAATAAAGAATCATGGAGAACCGATGAGTGAGGAAATGATGGCAAAGAAAATTCAAGAGGCGAGAGTTGAAGGCGAGCGCGGAAGACCTGGTACGCCTAGATAAATCAAATATTGAGGGATGGCTCTCTTAGAAGCTTCAACAAACGAAAAGCGTGCATGGGAAGATACATAAAAGTGGATGAGGCAAAAGTGGTGTGCCAGGGCAGAAGAGTGTGGCGTTCTTTGTCTATCCCTCTGGGAAATGACGTGGTTTGTTAGTGTGATTTTATTCAGCGGTCCATAAGATCGTAAGAAACTGAATTGGCTGAAGGTCTTGATGGTGTAGCAAGAGACTACCGTGCTCTAAGGGTGATAAACTGGAAGTAGAATGCCATAGACAGAAGGAAATGACTAGAAATCCTGCAGGTAGCTAAGATTCATCATCATGATTGTAGGGCTGTAGATTCCCAAGGTAATTTCTGGAATTTCTGGATAAAAAAGAATAAGTCAAGAATACAAAAGTATCGGAATTTCGATCAAAGAAAAAAAAATTCTGGTGTAATAAAGGGTCCTGATTACATAAATGAAGTCAAATTTTCCCGCTAGCTAGTTTAAAAGCAGTTATTTTAAGTTTAAAATAGATACATTTTGACACTTCACGCCATAGATGCCCATATAATAAAACAATAAAACATAGAAAATTAATGTTTGATGTTTGAATAATCATTCATCATAGATCATAAAAGTATGATTATATATGTCTGGTGATATAAGTCTGGATGACGTATCCGGTGGGAAAAGGCCCAATGATATTTTCTTAGGTAATGTGGGGTATACATTACATTTCACGGGGCGCGCCGGCGTAATGCAGGATCGTATAGTTGACATGTTTGATAATGAATGGGCCCACTTATGATAAACGTGATTTGTCAATTTCTATGAATAAAACAGCAAAAACATATATTTTATATATGCATCTATGGCGTAAAGTGTCAAAATTAGTCATTTTTAAACTTGAAATAACTGCTTTTAAACCAGCAAGCGGGAAAATTTGCCTTCATTTATGTAATCTGGACCTTTATTATACCAGGAACAATTTTTCTTTCATCAAAATTCAAGTACGTTTATATTCTGGACTATAGCCGATAAAAACCTTACTCGTATGCCTTTGAAGAAGCCTATACGGATAAATGACAATCTTAATCATTTAAAAAGATAGTAGGTTTACCTGGAATTTCGCATGATTTTTAATATTTCTTTTTCGTAAACAGTTACCCACACATAATACTCGAATTTGAAAAGAAAATCAATTTTTAAAAACACTAAAATTTGTGTTGGAAAAGATGCAACGCAAGCGACATGTTATGATTCAAAAACGGAATAAGAAAAGTGTATTGATAATATTGATAATACATACGTAGGTACCTTCAATTAAGTTCTTCCAGGTGACACTCGAAGCCAAATGATCGCTGTTTTGTTATTCGGTTCTATAAATTGCCAAACGGCCCGAATGAATTCAGCGTCAGACATTTTATAAGAAATTGATCGTGTTTGACAGTAAACATGTGACGGTGGTATTATGGAGCGTGGTTCAGATCAGACAGGCAAAATATTGGTGTATTGAACACAGTAAAATGAAAAAATAAGTGGAGTAAAGTACTGATATACGCGCGGTAGAAGTAATACTTATTTTGCGTGATTGTGATAATTGTTATTTACATATAGGTTAAAAATGTACAATATGTTGATATAATAATACTATAACAGAGGGTTAGTTAAATTAGTATAGACCACTACCAGATTTTGGGTAGACCGGTTTCGAGACGTACCCGTCTCTTCGTCAGGACCAACACTACACTAGTATATTCACAACACTATGCACTGTGCTGTGGATATAATAGTGTAATGTTGGTCCTGACGAAGAGACGGGTACGTCTCGAAACCGGCAGACCCAAAATCTGGTAGGGTTTTATACTAATTTAACTATAATTTCGGATATTTTATACGCACCGTATGTATTACCGAGAAGCGAATCTCGACGTTTCGTTGGATACTTTACCAACGTCATCAGGAGGACGACCTTTACCCACGGAGGTGGAGGTCGGACTGATTAGATGCTGCTTTCTAGGGCGTCAATTGTATGCACTTTGTTGTGGAGTGTTCTCTTCTTCTACAATAGAGGTCGCCAGTGTGCAATATGTACTAGTTACGCCGGCGGATTTTACTGCGACTTCTCTCAAGGGTTGAATCAGTGTCGTTAGAACAGGGCGCCAAATACTTGATAGTTTGTAACTGTCATCTCTATTGATATTGGGATGTTTGTATATTTCAATGGACTCCCTCACTAATCTGGGTATAAGGTACGGTTCTGTTGATAAGATTTTTGCCTTGTCAAATCTGTTGGATAAGTATCCAACGAAACGTCGAGGTTCGCTTCTCGGTAATACATACGGTGCGTAAAATATCCGAAATTATAGTTAAATATGTCTAACAACCGTAATAATAACCTTAACTCTTTAATAATTTAACTAACTCTCTGTTAGAATGTCTAACCACAAAAATAATGCTTTAAATAATTATAATATTAATAATACAATAATACTGTATTTAGGGAGATGATAAATATAATTCATAACACTTTAATTATGTTAAATTATTATTTGTTTTTGAAGTGGTACAAATTTAACTATTGGTTTGTAATAGCTAAAATAAGAGATAAATGTCTTTGAATTGACGTCTCACGGCTCACGAAGATTCAATGACATATGATGCAGTGAATCAAAAAAGAGTGCATTTTAAAAAAAAGTCCAAATGCCTACCCATTTTCATGTTTTATCAATTTTCGGCTCCGTATTCAAAAGCTTCGAAACTATTTACTATTATTATTATTAACTAAGTTGTCGAATGAGTTAATGTGGTTTTTTTGTTTTGAAAACGAATATCTGACAATCACGTCATTTTTGCAAAAACATCGACAGTAACATCCCCACCTAAAATCATAATCCAATAAACAGTTCAATTTTTCTGTGGTGATAATTAAGTACCTTGCAGGGCAGTAAACGCGACCACGGAGGCGAGTGCCGCGCATGTCCGTTCGCACGTCACGCAACAGCGGTGACGTGCGAACGGACATGCGCGGTGCAGAATAATCGTGAACAATGGAGGACGGTGTGACAGATTCAGTGACTCAGTTATACAGGGTTATTTGGAAAACATAAATAACATCGCAGGACTATATTCCTACCTTGATTATGAGCCGAAAATGTTAAGCTATTATGACCTAATATCAATAGTTAAGGAGATATGCGACATCAAAGTTTGCATTTTTTTTCAATATTTCTGACTTATTTTTTGTAAAACGTTGGAATTTCATTACAGTAACTTATATCGAGTATGAAAAATTTATTCCCTTTAATACAAGTCAAATAAAAAAATTAAAACCCTCGAATTCCAATTGGAAAACATTCCAATTGGAATTTTTTCACGGTTTTTATCATTTTATTTAACTTGTATTGAAACGAATAAATTTTTCGTAATTGATATTAGTTACTGTAATAGTCCAACGTTTTCCAAAAAATAGGTCAGAAATATTGAAAAAAAATGCAAACTTTGATGTCGCATATCTCCATAAATATTGATGTTACGTCATGACAGCTTGAACATTTTCGACTCATAATCAAGGCAGGAATATAATCCTGCGAGGTTATTAATGTTTTCCAAATAACCCTATATATAGAATTTTTTTTAAAAGACTACTTATCACATTTTCAATTCAATAACCATTTATTCGCCGGTTTTTGAATTGAGCGTCTTCATGATTGGTACTCGATTCAAGATGGTCGACAATACATTATTTATATTACTGGAACACTATTTCAAGTGGATAAATTTTTGACAGCTTAATGGATGCACGCGCATTTCGTGGCTTTGCATTTCCGTTACAATGCGCACGCTCCGCGTTCGCAATTTCCGTTACGATATAAATTTTACCCTAATTGCGTCAAAAGAAGATAACTTCAAAAATGGAATAAAAAAAGTGCGTTAACGGCAAATTAAATTAAATATGAAAGAAAAGATTTCATAGGACATGCATTTACCCAATACTAAAAGACAATGGGAAACAATAGAGAAAAATTTATGGTCATTCACCCGATTTTTACTCCCTTTATATTAACTCGTGGTGTCTGCTTGCTTGCTTGCCGGCTTGCCGTCGAAAAAACTATGGATCGATTATTGACCCCTTTCCCGTAATCCAATCGAGCTGAAACTTTGCAAGCAGACTCGTGGCGACGATCAAGAAGATATATCACATTTTCATTAAAAAATAATAATAATTATACCTAGTAAAATTTTGGATTTTTCAAATTTTTAATAGTTTGTTCAAATTGGAATCATTACAAAAGTTTGATTATCAGCAACGGCGGCCCGATAACGTCGTGGAATATTTTCGAAATTTGAATTACTCCGTCGGTACACATAATAGGTACTTCACTACGAATTTCGAAAATCTAAATTGACTGACAAACGTTTTTAGAATTTAATCTTCAAAGCATGAAGTTTCTTATCAAACCTCAAAACGTCTGACATTTTAGAAATATATTAAATTACTGTAAGCTAAGTGTTGTGTTATATGTTTTAATTCGTCTTTAATTGTTGTTATATTTTACAAAGAAAGGGAGTACAATAAAAACTTGGTTTTTAAGTGTTACTTTTTTATGTATTTTATTTCATTTTAAAGTTCATCCATCCATCAACTACCTCGCTAAAAGGCCTTCATCCAGTTATGGATGGTAACAGCCACTAATGATAGTCTCCTTAAATGGAATTTTACTTTTGAACTCTTCAAAATTCGATCTTTTAATATGAACCCCAACTATTTGTTTTTCATCAAAACCGTGTGGCCGTAATTCATATTTTGACATGTTTGTTTTCATTTCGCAGAAGACGCAATTGAAGCAATTCTTTTTTTTCTGTTTGCTCGGTTCAAATGCAAATTCAGCGATCCTATATGAACAACTGTCGGTAAATATTCTGTGTGGCCAGCTGTCCTCACCTCGTGTCTGACTCGAGCGATAAATCTGTCATCTTTAGCTGGCAACAGTTAGGGATGACATTTTTTTAGTTTCTCCAAGACCAGGAAGAAAAGAGAGCGCGAGGCAAATGAAAACATTAGAAATTAATTAATGTATATTATAGATATCTCACAGAGACGAAACTGTATTTCTTATAGGAAAGTAGGTATAGAAGTCATTTGGGTGTATATAGGACTTATGACCTATCTTATGGTTGGCTTAAGTGATCACTTTACACAATGTAACATTCGCCATTTCCACCCATGATAGAATATACCATGCTTACTAATTTCAAATTGTGTGGCAAGCTTTCACATATGAGTTGTAACCGCCTTTCCATGCGGCCTGTAAAAAGCCATTTTCATTCCCCTAAATCCCCACATATGTCGCTAATTATTTTAATATCGTTAATGTCGCTAAATGAGAAAATCTGCAATTGATTGCGGAATTTTGGAAGCAATACACTTTTTTTGTGCAATGAAATTCATCCGAATTACTTGCATTACACTAGGATACGCCAGTAAATATTATTTCCAATTTTTGTTAAAATTCCTTTTTTTACCAGTATTTACAATTCAGAATATTTTGAGTTTGTTCAAATCTTTCAGGACAGTGCTGGATTTATGTGTCTGTGAGATATCTATAATATACATTAATTGATTAATAATGTCTCTGTGACATAAATCCAGCGCTGTTCTGAAAGATTTGAACAAACTCAAAATATTCTGAATTAGAAATTAATTTATTGCCAAAGAAAGTCCCCGACACGAGTTAAATTTTAGTACCATTCTTAATTCTGTAATCGCTAAATGTCTTCCGAATATTTCACACACTTATTATTAAAATGTTCCTTAATTCGCACTGATTTACGCTATTTCTATTCCTCAGATCACTTTTGCTAGACCCTGTTCAATGTTCGCTCGTAGAGACAATTCGCCCAGTTTCCTTTATTTACTTGCGCTGGTTCACGTGTTAACTTCACAAACTGAATTGCTCGGGCCCGCGTCGCGTGCCTCCTTATATGGCACAATTCCTCTTAAAGATTCATTTTAGAGGTAACGAGATACACGTGGAATGATCTAGACTGTTCTGCCGAACACTTTGCCATGAAATAGAATGTGGTAGAATACTCCTCAGAGATAACACGTTAACGATTGAGTGACCCCGGATTGCGTGCATAACAGTCCGCCGTCACAGTTGACTGCGCGCCATCGCGTGCCGTCGATGTTTATTTTCAGCACTTTTAGTAGGTTTTCAGCCTCGTTACAATATATAATATAAGAGTAAGGCCTTTCTTATCTTTATCATTAAAACATTGCTAATCTGAATGGTGAAAGTGTAGGGCAGATATGAGAGCTTTTCCTCGTGAAACGGCCGTCGGTCTGTGGTGGGACCCACTGATCCTTCCTTGGAAATTCTTGAATTTCTGAAACTCCGAGAGTAGGTAGTGTCCATACTACCACGGGAGCATAATTCTTGTCTCTCTCCCATGTATGCGCGCCATAAAAATATCGGTTAAGTCCAATTCACATCACTTATTTCAATATTTTATCCGTTTTAATCGCAATAGTCGATGATTAAATTAATTACTCGAAAGCAGTGATGACTTCGTATGGATACGCACAAATCTGTTGTTAAAATTAGAAAGCTCTCTCCGAATCATATATTACTAAATATTTGTAATAAAACCGACAAACTTTTATTAATAAAAATAGAAAACACTTTATTTAATGAATAACCGACATGTTTCGGGACCAACGTTTCCTTCGTCAGGATACAACGTGTACTAAAATTAAAATTGGATGTACAGACATAACCAAAAATAAATATTAAAGAGTTGAATAATCAATTAAGACTAATTGTGAATACAAATTTTCAAAGTTTATTTGCAAAAATAATTTAGTTCTTTTATATATTTTATTAACTATTAATGCTTTTTTAACAAAATGTTGTATCTTTGTAATATTAAAAAGAAATAGATAAAAAAAATACAAATAATGACATTCAGACAAATGATAAATGCAATGTATTTTTGTTTGTATATGAAATTATTAATGAGCACAACACTTTTGAATTCTTACGAAAAATAATAATAAAAATACAACATGACCAAAACAAGAAACATGAAATAAGATTACCTTTTAGACAGAAAACAAGATCCCAAAATTCAATCATGCACCTGGGGGCATTACGGATGAAAAAATATAACAACTTTGAAGGGGAAGCTAAAAAAATACATATTTTAATGAAATTTTATTAATTATACGTAATTCTGTTTACATTACGAAATATAAATTCTCATATTACCTACATAAAGAATAAATAAAAAATTGCTTCACTAAAAATCTCAGAACTTCATGCCTGAACATAATGTCGAAACAAAACAGAACACGTTAAAACATAATTTAACCATGTAATCTTTTTATTATATATTTCTGTGTTCTTGGTAACATTCCTTTAATGGATTAAGAACGAAAATGCTGCCATCTCAGAGCATATTTTTTCTCGATTCCACAGGGTATTGAAAGGACAGAAGTAGTCCTTCATGATTGAGTTATAATGATAAGAGGCGCTGTCCTGTCTAGAAGCCCGATAGCCCATTTCTGGGAAAGGACTCGTAATCATATTTTCAGCGTAGTGTTGTGTTCATTCATTAAAGATATGATGGATCAGAAATACGGCACACAGCATGTTTCGTGACCGCCGATCGAAATAACGAAGTATCATTGGTTGGAATTGGCGTTCGAAGTATTCTGCTCCAATCGCTAGCCAGGATTTTAACTTACGAAATCCGAACCAGTTGACAATTAGAATTCAGAGTTCTGTTGTATTTCTCTATTGGAAAATTGACGTTTTTTCGTGCGGTTCCTAAAAATACGACGTATCCGATGTTCTGAAAGTTGAAGCCTTTCGGAAATGGACGTGTAGCTTTGTTTCCAAATTCGACGTATCCACAGTTTAATTTAAAACCTTTCTGAATTAGATGTTTTGCGCTCTGTTTCCGAATTCACTCGATTTACAACACGCGGAGCTCTGCAGCCCAAGAACCAGGACGGACTCCGGAAGTACAATTTTAGCTGTGTAAGTAGCTAGGTGTTGTGGTGTGCATATTTCGAGTGTCAAGACCATGCGCTTCATCGGCGGAGATGGAGGAAGGAAATCTTTCTTTCCGCTTTCTCTGACCCACGGTCGATGTGGGCAGATCCGCTCATTTTACCTTTTTCAATTTTACCACACTAATTACATCAGGATTTTGATAAATATTTTATACGTGAATTGTTTCAAACGCGAAGAAACTAACCTGTTGTCTAATATTTTAAAAATGTACATTTTTTGGTATTTTACATACAAGATAAAAAAATCATTTTTTATTTTTATTTATTTAAATTTAAATAATCGATTTTTTACAGGATAATTTTTTGCAAAAGAAAAACCCACTAATTCGCGAGACCGACTTGATAGTAGGTTTTTTCTGCTGACAAAGTAAATTTATTTCTAAGTAACACAAGTTTATATATATATAAAGAAAAAGCAAAAAAATAAATTAATGATATGATAATAAAAGAGGGATCCACCACACACCTATGAACAGGAATATCCTCTCATATCGGGCCTACACATTCGCCTCCCATGTTCAGCATTTTTTTAAAGCTAAAGTAGCCGTACTCAGCACCCCATTTCGAGCGGGGCGGGGAGGCATCCACACAAAACCTCTTCTCTGCCTCCAAGGCGGAGGGAAAAATGACAATTGAAATATACTTATTATCTATAAAGTGGTAATTACAAGTTACATGTTATACAACAAATGCTACAGTTTAACCAGCTTACAGTTTAACAAAAAAATGATAATGATAAACAAAAACATCACCAAGAAAATGCCTCATTTAATCAGGATAAATCTTTCTTATTTATTAGTAATTAAATATTTTTTCTTTTAGGCCTTTCTTGACATTGTCTTTTATAAAATCGCGTGGAAAATTATTAAATATTTTCAGAGTGACATATTTTAATTAATAAATTGAATTATTCTTTTGTGGCAGCCCTGGATATGTCAAAAACCAGGTGATAAAAGAAGGGGCATCACTGGCGCGCCCCATAAGCCGTCACTATAGCATCAGACATGGCGCTCTCACTGCTGATTGGAGCGCTCCTCGCCATCCAGGTCAGTCCATTACCATCATCAACCAGGGTTCCCATTCGCAATAATGTTCACGTTCGAATCCGTGTTACGGTTACATTAAGTTACAGAGTAGCTTGTTGGTATTGTGGTTAGGACTCTCGCCTCGTGATCCAAAGGTCGCTGGTTCGAATCTCACTCTAGACCAGTAAATTAGTCCTACTTTCATAGCACAAGGGTTTAGCTTAGTTTGAAAATAGTAAGAATATTGATGTGACATGTATTCCGTGTTCGCATCTCTATTTAAAGAAAAAAAAATATATATTTGATGACTCCTCGCGAAAACAATGAATGTAACTTTTTTGCAAAACTGACCTTTTAATGCCATCTGTTGACTTTTGTGGTATTATTTTATACAACAAATCAAAATTGGGTAAAACCGTCGTGGTCCGCTGTAAAAGTTAAATTCATATCTGTTTATCCATCGCAAGAAACAGGAATATCCGCCCACCGAACGTCAAAAAACGTCGTTGTCAGTTTGACAGTAACTAACTAACTAACTAACTTACCATCACACCGTTTCTCCGTGGGGGTAGGCAGAGAAGGTAGAGCGCCATACTCTTCTGTCCTGACATACAACTTTCGCTTCGTCTACATTCATACATCTTCGCATGCAAACTCGACGGTTGTTCAGGCTTCTAACGGGACCATCTTCCAGTATCTGGTTAATCTGGTCATGCCACGTCTTCCGTGGTCGCTTTCTTTTTCTGGCGCCGTCAACACTTACATCATACATCTTTCTTACCTTTCTTTCCTCATTCATTCGCTCAACGTGCCCAACATACATTTAATACATAGAATATGTTTATATAGTAATAAGTTGATTCAATATTTATATAAAAAGAGCCTAAGTGAAAGAAATTGGACTTTGAAACTACAAAAAAACTGTTTTTCTCTAAACACACATTTCTTGACATTCATTGTTTTTCCTGAGGAGTCTTCATTTGAAGTATTTTTCCTGAGGAGTCTTCATTTGAAGTATATGAAGCACCTACGAATAATAACATTGTCGTCCGTGGTCATGTGCCAATATGATCGATAATTTTTGAAGAATTATTATTATACTAGCCGTAAACCCGTGAAAAATTACGGAACATTAAATAATTAATAACGACCCTTGCGTGTGACCTAGGCCGCGCGCTGATTTACGTGTCACACTCGGGCGCCCGGGCCTCATTGGCGGCTAGTCATCATCGTCAGTGTTTTTGTTGTAATTCCAGCGTGTTACGAACGGACAGACATTTAAAATTATGATAGTTGATTCCGCCTTAGAACAAGTTATACCCAGTGAGGTAATAACTAGTGTTATTCTACCGACAGTCCCTGTGTATACTGTCGAGACTGCGAAAATTCGATTGTCATTTTACTTTCTTAAACTATTCAATTCAATTCAATTAAGTAGCTAGTAGCAAAAACTTCGGGGAAGCCTTCCTCGTTCAATTTTGAAAAGAAAATATTCTTTACATTTTTTTAAACATTTAAAAGAGTTGAATTTCCGTTTAAGTGATAGTTGCGTTTTACAGAAAATACGTCAGAAATATTGAAAAAAATAGCAAACTTTGATATCGCTCATCTCCGTAACTGTTGACATTTCACTCAAAGTGTGTATAAAATTTTTTGTTTAAAATTGAGTGGGGAAGATTCCCCCGAAATTTTTGCTACTAGCTATGAGACAGGCTGCATTTTCGGACAATGTTTAAAAAAGTTGAATTTTCATTTCAAAAAAAGCAAATGCAGAGTAAAATTAAACTTTTTTTAACATCATCCGAAAATATATAGTAAATTGTCTAATTTTAGACAGTAATCGAATTTTTACAGATTCGACATTATACGTAGGGACCGTCATGTTTTATTTTAAATTATAACATTTTAAAATATCATTGCGCATGATTAATAAATACATGGAGCAGTCATACTATACTCGATTTATCAAAAAAAAATTCACTATGTGGTACTAAGTTTACTTTAGTGAAAATCAAATAATCATGTTAAACCACAAATTAACTGCTACATCAATTAATACATTTTAATCGTTTTGACACTAACTAAATGCATGTTATTAAATTGAATAATTATTTGAAAAAAAAATGATTTAAGAAAATAGAATTTAATTTTCTTTTTGAAGCCGAGGGATTTCTGCCAAATGTTGTCTAGTCGCTAAAACATAATATGGGGTAAGCGTAATTTTAAAGTATGATTATTGGCCATATTTTGGCTGTAAAGATAAACACCGAGATTGGATTGTTCATTGATGTATTAATTTCGTAATAAGTTAGTGTTCTTATAAACCTTTACCTGTCTGGTTTTATAAAATACTAGACTTAAGATATTTTCTTGAAAGACGAGTTGCTGAAAAATTGCTTTACCGATACACAGTGGACCTACAAACAATTACAGAAACATAATTCGTTGCTACCAAAAATGTGAACTTATCAATTTTTGGCAACCCCACGATATATTTGTTTTTGTGTACACATTTACACACACAAAAATCTATAAATTATCTAGTGTGTTTTGCCTCATGATTTAAAAATTCGATTCGAAATTCTGTGCAAAAAAAATTAATAACAGCTTCGTGAAAATAATTTAACATTACTTTTGTTTCAAATTAAACCGTACATATGTTATCACAATTATTGGATTGTGTTCCAAAAATAATAGCCGATTTTAATATTGAATTTTCATTCATCACAAATTTACAATAAATACGTTATTAATTAAAAAGGAGTCATTTGATACTGTGCGTTTTTGCCGACGAATTTCAAGATTATTTATGACTAGGCATTTTGTGCTGCTTCTGTTTTTTTATTATTAATATTTAAGTCTACATAATATTTTATTTATATTACATATGATATACATTATTTAATTTTAAAGGATTTTTTTCAATTTTTTTACAGTCTCGTGAAAGTATAAACTTGTGTATGGAACCGCATGGTGGCATGGTGCATGAAGCATGGTGGTTTCTTTTCTGTTAAACCATGCCAATTTCAATCCATCGTTTTCAATAAAGTTCTCGACCCTCTTCGTCTTTAAGAAGTCTCCGTTTCTAAAGTTTTCCAACCCACGCCTCACTGTTCGTTCAGAGCACCTTCACCTTGGGCTTGGTACCTAAACATTGCGATTCTTCTTCTTTCCTTCTTCAAGTCAGTATTGACATATCGTGGCCCCTTCCAGATGAGAACTCATCTGCATCTCTACGTGTCTCTGAGCCTTCGCAGCTGATTCCATGGAGCTCTTCTCTTCTGCCAAATACAACGCATACATCCACCATGTTGCATTCTTCCTGGTCGTCTTCGGCCCTTAGTTGTGCAGAGTATAATCTCATTTTTAAGCTATCACTATGTCCAATCACTATGTCGCACTACACTCAAACAGAAATATATAATATACATAAATGTACATGTGAAATATAATTAATTACAAAAATACATGTTACTAGAGCGTGCCGAAGACACTTGTAATTGGGATAATGGGCATAGTCTTCACTATAATGTTTATTATCTGAGTGTCGTGTACCCATTATCCTGTTAGTGTCTCTAATAAATAAAAATAAATAAAATAAAAAATAAATAAATAAATACATATGTGGCCAAAATTCATGTAAAAAAACTAAGGGCCGATTTTATCAATTTGAATTATAGGTACCTAGGTAGTTGGTTTAAATCTAAAATCTCATCTAAGCTGGTGCGCTTGCGCATTGCACGTGACTTTTGACGTGTCACTTAAATCTAGGGATGGGTCGTCGACGTATTTACCGTCGACGAAACGAGACCGTCCACGTCCATCCATCGACGAGACGATCAACTAGTTGAATTCGTCAACTAGTTGACGCGTCAACTTCGTTACGCGGACGTCGCGGACGTTCTATCTAAACATCGGGACGATGGTCAACTGTCTACGGTTCAACGCGACGCTTCTCGACGGCTCAACCGATGCCTATTTTTATGACGTTAATTTTTAAAATTTAAAGAAGTTAAAAAGTGGTGTAAACAAAATTATAATAGATTTATTTTTTTATCTATAGTGAAAATAGGGAATTTTTAATAAAAATTAATTAAACCTAAATTCAAGATTATATTACATATATAATAATTAATGTTGGACTCCTGAATAAGGACCATAGTTAGGTATAGAAAATTTTATTCCCTACAAGTTTGTTTATCATTTATATGCTAAAGTTGAAAAGTAAGGAAATAACACAATAATTAAATTTTTGCATCCCTTTTCAGGTAGATCGAGATCGATCGAATAAAATATTGATTTTAGAAAAATATCTAGCCGGCCTGTTAATAATAGTTTTTTCGAGATCGATCGAATAAAATATTGATTTTAGAAAAATATCTAGCCGGCCTGTTAATAATAGTTCAATAAAAAATAAAATAATTAAACAGAATTGTTTTATTTTATACAGCGTAAAATTGGGAATTCACCGAATCGTCGCACGTGACATCACAAAAAATCAAGTAAAAAAATAATAGATAATAGCTTATTAAGCCTATCTCGCCCTACGCATGTATTCAAATTTCAAATCTCTAGTCATAGTTCGTGTACACAGATCTGCACTCTATGGTAGTGTACTTTAGAGTTGAAATGAAATTACCCGTCGAGCCGTCTATGACGTCTATGGCATCTACAAGTCGACAGCGAGAGATGAGAGAGACTTGCTCTCGCTCGTTGCTTTGCATTGCGTTGATCTCGAATCGTCCACCGACCACGGCGTCCGCTGTCCACCGTCTACGAATTCAACTAGTCCATGCGATAAACGTAAACTGTCGACGCGTCGATGCAACGTCAACGGTTGATCTCAACTAGTCCGTCCATTCAACGCCCATCCCTACTTAAATCGTTTTTATTCAATGTTTCGACATTGAAATGTCGGTAATGGCTTACCCTATCCACAATCCAAGAAACACTACTCCAGATGCGTCACCCACCCACCTTTTCAAATATCACGTGGCATATAAATTTTGTTTTAAAAACCTGATGTATGATAAGATGTAGAAAATAAATTTACTGTCAACAATGCCTAAGGACAAAATTGATTTAGAGTTGAGGCAAAATCCATTTCTTCCGCCTAAAAAATATTGTTCAGGGTCTTAGTAAATTACTTTTTCTGTTAAGGATATAGGTACTAAAGAATCAGTTGATCGTCAGAAAAATCTGTGGCATCTACATATTATTGTACATTCTGACACTAAAATGTCGAAACTTTGAATAAAAATGATTTTGACGTTACGTAACAAAAATCACGCGCAGTGCACGAGATTTTCAGTAAACCCACTACAATCCATGTCGATACAGACGGCGCAAAAGGAATTCTTTTTTTATTAATGCCACTTCTGAAAGATTAATGTAATGCAGATTAAATGCCTGCCGACTCAAATAAATATTTAAAGCAGATTGCTAACTGTCAAATAAAAACAAATGAAAAAACATTTCCTAGAATAAAACGTTCAAAATTATGTGATATTAATATAACCTAATATATTTTGTGATTCTCGGAGATCGTACAATTGTTTTCTAACATTTCAACTTCACCGAGGAATCATTTGAAGGTTATCATTATTGATTTAATGATTCTATTGTCAATTTTTCACCTGTATGTACTTAACATTGTCAAATCTTGATTGATTTATTTTCAACGGCTGTGCAAACATTTGATTATGATTTACTGGTACATATATTATTTAAGAGCCAAATAAATGAAACAAGAGTTAATAATTTTCATCCATCACAAACCAAACGGAATATTTTTAATATGGTCATCCGTTTGTTTGCTAACGCCACAAAACAAAACGCACTTGTGTCAATAATTCAACAGCCACTAATTTATTGTGAGCAATGAACATTGTGTTATTATTAAATAAACATAAATGGAATTAAATTCTAACAGTATGCATGGAGAGGTTTAAAGTTTTTGGTATTTATTTGTAATTCATATATTATTGTGTTATCATTTTTCCAGTAGTCTCTCGATTATCCGTGGCACTACGATTTTTTTAATTCTAAATGGCTAATACTTAACTTTTTAAATATATATACTACCTAGGGTGCTTCAAAAAAATCAAAGTTTTTATTTTTTATCGAGGCGCACTTTAATATGCTTTTAATAGCCAAAAATATATGCACGTTTTTTTTTATTACTCCCTTTATATTAACTCGTGGCGTCTGCTTGCTTGCTTGCTTGCCGGCTTGCCGGGTGACAAAACTTTGGATCGATTTTTAACCCTTTTCCCGTGATCCACTCGAGCTGAAACTTGGCAAGTAGACTCGTGGCGACGATCAAGAAGATCTATCAAATTTTAGTTTAAAAAAATAATAATTATAGTATAATTTCGGATTTTTAGAAATTTTATTGGTTTTTCAAATTGGAATCATTAGAAAAGTTTGATTACTAGCATAGCGGCCCGATAACGTCGCGGAATATTTTTTAAATTTCAATTACTCCTTCGGTATACATAATAGGTACTTCACTACGATTGTCGAAAATCTAAACTGACTGACAAATGTTTTTAGAATTTAATCTTCAAAGCATGAAGTGTCTTATCAAAGCTCAAAACATCTGACATTTTAGAAATATATTAAATTACTGTAAGTTTATTGTTGTTTTATATGTTTTAATTCGTCTTTAATTGTTGTTATATTTTACAAAGGAAGGGAGTATAATAAAAACTTGGTTTTTATGGGTTACTTTTTTTTTCATTTTAATTAATTTTAGGGGCCGTTTAGGGCAATGACTGCAATGCTTCAGACCAAAGATGTCACTAAATACAAAATCTATAAGCCGTGTAGGTACCTATAGGTTGAACACATGCCTCTCCCGACCCGCGTAGTATTTCAAACAATAGGAAGCATATTAAAATAAAAGTTCGTTTAAAGCATAGATTTTTACGGAAACGGATCGTTTGATTGGCGGAGAAGGCAAAAATCTATGCTTTAAACGATCATTTACTTGAATCCAACTTGAAACAACCGGACCTTAGTGTGAAAAATATGAAAGTACAACGTAAAAAAATTATATACATATAATTATATTAATTATACGCCTGGTTGTATCAGGTTGAATTAAAGTAAAAGTTCATTTAAAACGTAGATTTTTGCGTTCTCCACCAATCAAACAACCCTTTTCCGTAAAAATCAATGCTTTAAACGAAGTTTTACTTTAATCCAACTTGATATAACCCGGCCTTAGAGCTTTTGTGTAGGTACCTAGTACATACACCTTATTTTCAAAATCTTGAAAATAGACTTATGAAAAAAACGCATTCGCATTTCAACCAGAAAGACATTGGGATTCTATTTATAAGGTGTCTCATGGCTAGTGGCAAAAACTTCGGGGGAGTCTATTCAATTTTGAATTGAATATTCAATTCATAATTTCCATTTTCTTTTCAATATTTCGGTTTATTTCACCCGAAGTGAAAATAATATTTTCTATTCAAAATTGAATGAAAAAGATCCCTTGAAGTTTTTGCCGCTAGTTGTGACACCCTGTACATTAAGAATTCTTTTTGCATGAGTAGGTAATACAAAACGTTTCGGCGGTTGACCCATATGTTTGTCTCTTTTTTTGTTTTACTAATATTCTTTTCTTTCTCTTTCTAGGGCGTCAGCTTTGTGGCATCTTGTGGCGTATCATCGTAAAGTATTTTTTTTAAATAAAATATAATTTTAATATTCTACAAGCAACCGAACTTTTAATACCTAAGTGGTCACCAAAAGATTTAAAAAATCCAAGGAAATTAAGGTTTTATTTATTTAATATCGACGTTTATTTCCAAAATATTTTTATGGCTTGGTCAATATTAGCTAGTAGCAAAAACTTCGGATGAGTCTTCTTTTTTCAATTTTTAATAGAAAATATTTTTTACACTTTGGGTAAAATGTCGACACTTGCGGAAACTGTCGACACGTCACACAAAGTGTAAAGAATATTTTCTATTCAAAATTAAATGAAGAAGACCCTCCGAAGTTTTTGCTACTAGTTACGATACACCCTGTATGTATATAATTTTATTTATTCTTTAATTCAATATCTGTTTATTGATGTGTTTAAAACTGAAATCTAAATATACAGGGTGTCCCGTATCTCGACTTCAAGCCGAAATCGGGTGATAAGCCAAGTCATAATAGTTATCAGAAAAATATTTTAAAAAATATAAGTCATGTGTTTTAAAAATTATAAGCATTTAAAAAAAATCAAAAAAATCTACTCTTTATTTTTATTCATTTTTTTATTAGTATGTAATCCTGAATAATGCTTCTGTAAACTTTTGTCCAAAATTCAAAGCCAATTGCTCCAGTTTGGAAGAAAATGTCACTTTTTGACCAAACCAAGTATTCAAAATCAATACTTTGCCCAGTTTTAATTAAGACTGTTTTTTTAATTTTTTTTAATATTTTTTTGATAACTATTATCACCCGATTTCTGCTTGATGTCGAGATACGGGACACCCTGTATGTCGAAAATTATTGTCGATACTAGAAATAACCGGTAAAGAATAATAGGTAGGTATTCATTGGAAAATCAATAATTTTTATAACCTCAATAAAATAAATTAGCAAAATAAATTAAAAATAAATAAAAATAAATAAAAAATAAATTTAAAAAAATTAGCAAAAAAATAGCAACAAAAAAAAATTACATGGATAATAAATTTAATATTAATTTATTCAATTGACAGCAGACCTTTATTTTTAATTTTTTTATTTAGCAGCAGTTAATTTTTTTATTTTTTCACACGACATGGAAGTATCTAGGAAACTTATTATGTTATAAATATTAAAAAGAGTAATTGGTATTGAAAGATGGTCGCTTCCAGTGGAAAAAAAAATAGATGGTGCTTTATAAAACATATGTACTTAGATGATGTACATACAAAAAAGCTGTCTACGTAAATACTATATAATGTTCCGAGTTCGAGTCTCGGTGATAACTGTTTTTGGATATAATTTTTTTTCTGTGTATATTTCTAAATTTGTATTAAAAAATATAATAACGATTATATTTTTATTGAAATTGTTTTTTTCTTTTTTTATTTATTTTTTATAAACATTTACATTACAAACACAAAATTTAATTCGTAAATGTTATATAATAAGTTAAAATTATATAAGCATGTTGAGAATCCCTATACCTACTGGTGTATAGATTCTTTCAGATCCCATTTATTTCTATATTTTTTAATTATTATGACACATTTTTGATTATCCAATCAAACAATCTCACCTTGCAAAGCTTGCAGATATCAAGTTATGACTTATTATTCAAAAAATATTTTAAACACAAATGTTTCCATGTTTATAACTGATTGGCGTTTGAGATTTATATTTTTACAATTTAGGAAAGGGAATCAAAACATTTTTATATTTATTTACGTAAACAGGGTTATTTGGAAAACATTAATAACCTCGCAAGACTATATTATCAAAGTTTGCATTTTTTTTCAATATTTCTGACTTATTTTTTACATAATAACATTGAACTATCATTAAAGTAACTTATATTGATTACGTTGAAGTGTTTTTTTCAATACGGTTAAATAAAAAGATAAAAACCCTGCAAAAATTCCAACTGGAATTGGAAGGTTTTTATTATTTTATTTGACTTGTATTAAAGAAAATGGAGGTTTCATATTCGGTATGAGTTACTGTAATGATAGTCCAATTTTTTACTAGAAATAAGTCAGAAATATTGAGATAAAAATACAAACTTAGATGTCCCATATTTCCATAACTATTAACATTAGGTCATGGTTGCTTGAACATTTTCTACTCACAATTAAAGCAGGGGTATAGTCCTGCGAGGTTATTAATGTTTTCCAAATAACCCTGTATATGTTTCCATGGTTCATTGTGCTCATATTGGGATAGATATGCCTCATGCAGTAATTTTTGCATATTGCAACACAGAATAAAATGCGTCCATTTCCTTCTGTAATGTAATATGCAAAAATGTTCATTTCTCGAGCCCACCAAAGCAAATTGTAAAATGTTTTGTCTATTATCACATTTACAGACACCTCTTGCAGTCAACATGGGACCTGGTTGAAGAAGGTGAGGTGATACCTTTCTCCCTACTGCTGAAGAAAGAAGTAGTGAGGGAATCCGGAACATACGGTCTTGCAGCCACAGTAACAGCCGTCGGAGAATTGGCCTGGCCTCGTCCAGCTTCTGGATGTGGACACTCCAAAGTGAGCATTATACTGGGACTACTTTTATGCCTTCTGAATCCTTGAATTAACAACATTTATAATACAAATTCTGATTCGTAGAGTTTACCCAACTACAAAATAATTTTCTAGCAGCTATTGTCCTTAACATAATACTATAACAAAACTAAAAAAATTGCATCTATCTAAATCATTCGTCATCATTATGTTGGCTTTACAACCCCTGGGGGGTCTTGGACTCCCTCCACTCATCTCAGTCTTCTGCCAGCCCTCTCCAGTTCTGAATCTCCAAGGCAGATGCCTTTAAGGACGTTGTCGCTCCATCTTATTTTTGGCCTTCCTAAGCTCCTTCACTCTATTGGTCTTAATTTCAGCATGTACTTCTCGTTCACTCTCTCCACATGAGCGACCAACCGAAGTTTTCCCAATTATATAAATTAGCTTCTTAAGCAAAGCAAAGAGCTCATTGTTGAAGCGTCTGCGCCAAAGTTCATGGTCTAGAACCGATCCATAGATACATCTCAAAATGTTCCTTTAAAAAACTTAGTCAGTACCCGTATCTCAGCTGCATAAGTGAGCAATGTTCCTCTATCTATCCATGTCTAAATCATTATTTAGTTTATTAAATACTTGATTTAATATATAAATAATGATTTAGATTATTACTTCTCTCGTTTTTTCGAAACTTATCTAATAAACGCTTTTTTAGGATGAATAGGTTGATAAGAAGTCATAAAAATAACATAATCATTTTTCTTTCAGCTTATCAATGCTAACGTTGCCTTGAATAATGGAAACCTCGGATGGGGAGAACTCGAAGATGCAATTGACAGCTATGCCGTCGTCTTGGCTCAGGCTGTAGACAACCTTCGTATCCTCGGCCTCTGCTGCATTGTCCCAGCTCCATGGGTAAGAATATTTCACTAATATATCATTACATAACCAGAAATACACCGTCAAGAATAATAAACAAAATTTATTTTAAAAATATACAACCTTGGTCCTTTTATTTACTGCTAATACTTATTCCAGCCCACCCTAGAAAATTCATGTGGTGATTATGGACGCATCTACAAATTCGAAGCAAGTTGGGCCCTGGCCAAGGGAATCAGTAACGATGTGACCTGTTCCGCCCGCCGCCTGTACACCGCCTTCGATTCCCGAGCAAACAACGTGGGAGCTGCCGTGACCAGTGCCGCCACCGTGCCTGCCTTGAGCATTTTCGACAAAATTGCAGCACAGCTCATCAGCGTAAGTTATGATTTAATCAATACATAGAAAATCTCTTCCACATGATAGATGTGACAGAGGTATTATATATTCTAAAAAGCTGTCCCTATCTAGCTGTGTGACTAGTGAATAATCCAATCCCAAGTCAAAATTACAATTCTAAAACGTACCTCAATTTCAGAAAATGCTCATTTGATGATTAATGTTAACCAGAAAGAACTAATACAATGCATGTATACATGATATATTATAAATGTCTCATAAAGACGAAGCTACTTTTTTTAATAGGGGAAAGTAGGTATGGAAGCCTTTCTGGATGTCCATAGGGCTTGAAACCTATCGTATGGCTGGTTTATGTGATGACTTTACACATTATAACATTCACCAATTCTGCCCATGGTAGACTACCACATCTATCACATTTATGATTAATATGCACACCTTGTTTCATGTGTGAAGTATTTTTTCATTCATCACACATGAACATTCAAGGGTAACAATTTATCTCATCACTAAATACTATCTTTAATAAACTATACAAGAATAATAGTTTCGCCCAGATCAAAATATTGGTGATACAAAACAATAAATAATTTGTTTTATTTAATCTTTCTAGTACTTGGAAGTTGTCGTCCACAAAGATTCATCCCCATGCGATTGCAAGCCCAAGCAGAAGAAACTGAGAAGTCTTGCTGGATCCCTCAAGGCTGCCATCTTCAGGGCTGCCGGTGAAACCAAGAACCAACTACACCCACGCTGCAAACACTAAGCTCGCTGCAGAGTTACTAGCATAGACCCTTACATGATGATTGTCACATAACATCTCTGCTAAGATACGCCTTATCATCATGGATTAAAATAAATAAAAACATATTTCTTTAACAGAATTACTTCTCTCTACATATTTCATTTCTTGGTCAATGCTTGAAATAAAAAAAAATCAACTTACACAATAATTTAAACAATGGGTAATATTTTAATGTATAGGTATATTGAAAGTGGATAAAACAAAAAAGACTTTTACTGATAAAATTCTACAATGTTTAAAATAATGAATTACAACATCTGAACATTTAAATACTAAGGATATTTTATATTTAGAAGAATTTTGAATTCTACTGAAATGCCCTTAGTATCATAAGTGTCAATTCTTTATTTAAGGTTGTGTAGATTTTGTATTTCTTTCAGGACTTCGGACTGACACAATTGTTTTCGTAAATAAATAAAAAATAGCCGCAGAATATAAAATTATTTTCATTAGTTCCTTCCACAATTACTAGTAAAAAAAAAATTTTGATAATGATTTTAACAGTGAGGATCCATATTTCGATTCCATAGATAGGTAACTAATGGGAGCATGCACCGGTCGTAGGCTTTGGTCTTTCCAAAATCATGTGCTTGAGAGAACAAACTTATAAGTACTGATATTCCATTGAACAAGTCATTAATATTACAAATAAAGCAGAAGATCTGTGTATCTCTTCATTTCGTGGGTACGGGAAACTGCCGACCTTCGACTGCCAGGTCCAAGTATGACGTGGATTCAGTCTTCATATAGTTCATATAGATCTTCAGAAGATAATTTTAAAAATAAGCATATAGGTAAATACTATAAGGGCCTGTTGTTTGATCAGAAGTAAGATTAATAGTTAAGAAAAAAGTATAGATTTTTGCATTCTCCACCAATCAAAATACCCCTTTTTGCTTATCTCTTACTCTAACTTCTGATCAAACAACAGGCCCTAAGGGCTTTTTGTTTATTTTTCTGCGAAGAGAAGAATGTGGACAATTTGTCTGATTGCCCATTCTTTTCTCAGATCCTTTTTTCTTGCCTGCACTTCTGTGGATTTTCTACCCTCTGGTGATTGCATTTTCGAAGCAAACCTAACCCAATCTAATCTTTTCCATAAGTATTGATTTTTCAGCGAGCAACATTAGACATGGACTTAGGTTTTACTGCTAATAACAACAATGCAACAGAAGTATGATGAACTGTTCTGTATACAAGAGGATATATTCATCTGAACTGGAGGGTATTTTATGCAAGAAATACAATCTTTCAGGAGCATTTTGTTGCAAAAGTATTTTGGTATTTTCCGTTTTTGAGAAATATAGATACTATCACTCGATACCTTTATCATAGGGAAATGCTTCGTTATTTGACAAAGTCTATAATATTAACATTAATCATAAAACTGTGGGGGAATTGGTTTTGTAGAGACTGCTTTATTTGGGTCACCACCGTACATTATACGGGTAAAACTCGTGAGAGGTTTTACATGATTTATTAAATGTTGAAGAATAATTACAATAGTTAAACTTAATTACAATTTATGACGAGAGTACAGAGATAACTTCAGGGAGATGGTGGACAGGGTGTCCGCGTCCCTGTTGGTGGTCGACAAGAGAGAGAGATAGCGGTGGCTTCTTGCTCCTCCTTTTATACTGCTAGAGAACAAAGAAACTCCACCGTTTGTGGTGGTATGCGTACCGGTATACGTGTCCCACAGTGCTGACTCAGCTTATCAGTAGTTACGTCCGCCAGGCTGCTGTTTTGGCTATGCGGCGATTCTATGAAATGTCGCTACCTGGCCGCGTTCTTTGTTACTGGTGGGTGTAATGACATCTGACTGCTGCACGGGTCACTTTGGTCTGTTGGACACTTTGATCATCTCGTCGGCCCTGATTCGAGGTCAGCGGATTCCTCTGCTTGCCTTGACTGGAGCCTATCGAACCACATCCAGCGCCATGTTGCCTGTGATAGCTGGATAGAAGGTCCTTCGGATACCAGATACCGGGAATTGTGTGAGAGGGTCAGAACGGTAATTCTGCGAAAGTGGCAAGAGAAATGGGACGCGGCCCCTCAGGGGAGATGGACATACTCCTTTCTCCCTAGAGCGGCCGCACGCAACATGGGCAAGGAAGGTCCTCCGGAGCTGGAACATTATACTCTGCAGCTTATCTCGGGACATGGTGAGTTTAGGAGCAAACTGTATGATCTTGGACTTGCTGTGGATCCGTGGTGTGCCTGCGGGCGCGTGAGACGGACTCCGGGGCACATTCTTTGGGAATGCTCGATGCTCGATGCTGAATGATGCGAGAGAGGAGATGTTAAGCGATTTGGAGGGAGTGAGGTATCGTCCACCTAGGAAAGATGACCTCATCAAAAGGTGAAATAATCTCAGACTCTTTCGAGCCTACGCCTGAACGTGGGTGTCACGTTGGGAGTTGCTCCGAGGGTAAGTTATCTGCTAAGACTGTGGATCCTATGGGTGTCTAGATTGATATTTTTGTATATGTCCTTCCCTTTTAGGGAGTGCCTGTCCTAACCTAAACATCCACTTCCCTTCCACCAAATCCTCCTCCCCAGTCATTATTTTTGTATATGTCCTTCCCTTTTAGGGAGTGCCTGTCCTAACCTAAACATCCACGTCCCTTCCACCAAATCCTCCTCCCCAGCCGACCAAATTCTTGTATGACAACTCCTGTATATTTCATGCTTATATAATGATTGTTTTTTGTACTCATTCTATATTATATGCCCATGCTTTAAAATTTATGCTTTTGTACTTATATGCGTTATTTTATATATATATATGTTATTGTATGATTTTATGAATCAAGAGTTTCTAGTGGATTGGACAGTGAATTGTTTTGCAACCAGGACCTTGCGGCGTTCGCCCTTTACACGGCGCCGCACGGGGATGGCTTTAGTAAGAAAAAAATCTCAACCTGGTAAAGCAAGAGTAGGGCCGATATGGGAGCCGTCGGCTCATAGAACGGCCCTGGGAAAGTGGTGGGTCTCCATTCACTGCGACACGGGTATTCTCGGTGGCTATGTGTGTGAGTGTGTACACATGTATACCCTCACAAAACTATTCCCGAGTCAAATATTACAATTATCCTTCAGCTTCAGATTACAAATGAAAGTGGTAGAAAAATTTTACAGAAATCTTTGATGATGTGTCCATAATATTTTCTTTAATAGGCAGAATATAAGAATTATACTGCACCTGAAACAAAAATTATTTTTAACGTTATCATTAGGTATTGAAATATGTTAACCGGCGTTAATAAACAAATTGGACATTACTTCGTCGATGAACTGGGTGAATTTCACAAGTAAATGTAAATGTCACTAAAATTAAAGGGAAGCAGTAGGTACTGTAGTTGGCGAGAATACCGGCAACGGTGAAAAGCCAAGGAAAAGAAGAAGAAGTTTATGGAATATTTGGGAATATTCGAATATTGCCGAATTTTGCCGTTAGCTTCATTAATAATTTTATCCATAGATAAAATTTAAGTTCTCACGGCAGGACGGCGGTGCAGCAAATTTGTTTTTACCAGTTTTTACCTTGCTTTCTGGAAAGATAATTTCGTGATTTCGTACTGAATATAATCTAGCACAATGTCAAAATTCAACTTCACGACTCCAGCGAGTACGGCGGCTACGGGATTCTCTTTCGGCGCCAACAAGTAAGACGATATTCACATGTTTTTTATTGTCAGTAGTGTTTCTTTTTTTGGTTCTCGTCGTTTTCGTATTACGTTTTTAGATTATTTGTCACTAATATCTTTTGGCTAATTTATATTTGCACTGGGACCTCTCTTGCAATCATTAATCCAAACATAATTTTTCTCGTGTTTCCTCACGAACAATAATTTGTCAATTTATTTCCCATAACCTCATCTTCATTATTTGAGTTTTACCGTGTTATCTGCACTATCCGAAGCCTACTTATTCTGCTATCTAAATTATCGGAAAATGATTGATTTGGTATTTGCAAAATTTTCATCAAATGTTATTTGGACATTCTACATAGTTGTATTGCTGCAATGATAAGTTATAACTATACATTTCTGGACACCGTAATGACGTTTTACCAAATTCACACTTTATGTTCTCGCAAAACATTGTGTTTCTTTCATCCCTTATCCCGGATTTTCTAAAGGTGTGTACCTAAATCCCTCAATACATCAACAAAGATGAATCAACCATAGGTAATCGGTAGAATTCGTAATATAAATATGTATTATATATGTTACAGTGAATCTGTTTTTCTAGTGAGTCCATCATTCACTGGCATTTTAGAGAAATTATATTCAAGGTCATTATTATCATATTCAAAGAGTTTTTCACCAATAGAAATGAATACAATATTTTAACTTCTACTTACTAGTGAATTTATTGGTTTCCGAACTGTCAAAAATTAAATTTGACAAGTCTGAAATCCGTTTCCGTAAAAATCTATGCTTTTAAACGAACTTTTATTCATCCAAATTGAAACAACCGGGCCTTGAATAACAATTTAATAAGTCATTGCGTGAACAAGGTTCTTACTGCATTATTAATTTCTTCTGTGCATATCAACATTATGTAGGTAACGGATATTATTAAAATAGTCATTTTGAAGTGTTGAAAGTTGAAAGTTTCGGCTGCACCAATTCTTCATTATATGATTTTATAACAAGATTCTAATGGCACATGGAGCTTGTTTTTCAAAATTTATTTTGCGTTTTGTGTCTCATTCTACACTAGTCTAGTCCAAAGTCACCACAAAGCGACAGTATTTCTAATTTTTAAAATTTTAATCGCGAACACTTACGAAATTCTGATCATCTTATAATTCAAAAGACAGTCGATTAAACTCATAAAAATGATACGGTGTGAGCAAGCTTCACGTCTGTCACCGACGTCGAGCCGAGTAAGTTTGCGAACTTAAAAACCACGCACTTTATGTTGTACGTCTACCACCCACTTTACACAGCGCAAACAAGAAACGCAAATGACATTAGACACATTTTTGATAAAAAGATAGAAAATTGGAAATGCGGAATAATCTGAATGAATTCAAACGTAAATGATGACTTAGAATCTCTTTGATTTTTTGTATTTTTCGCATCGAGTGTTTGTTACTTGACGCACTTTTAAAGGTTCGTTTAAAATTAATAATACCAGGTGTATGTTTATTTACGTTTCTATATTTGTAAGAAATAAACTTTTGTTGTATTGTTATAAAAAAAACATATTTAATAAACTTAATTGACAAAATACATATTCATTAATAAAAATTTTCCCTTAACCCCCCAATATTTACATGGTGACATAACCTCGTTTTGTTCCGGCAGTCGTCAGATATCATAAAAAACCCGAGTGCGCGATCTTTCAGCCGACACCTTACTTCGCGATTCGTATTCGTTTTGCGGTGCCGCTGTCCTATTTTAATTTAGGAGTTAAAATAGGACCGCAAAATGAATAAAAATCGCCTAGTGTAGTGCCGCCTTTATACTTTCTACGCTTTAAGAATTACATGTACAAATTGATGGTTTCACCGATATATTGTCTATGCTTTGAGTAATGTATTTTCACGGATTATGTGTAGTGAATCTGAGAATTCGTTGATTTAGATGTTTTCACTGCTCCCACTCTGCCCGACCGGGAAAAGTACTTTTTTACTAGTGAAAGTATAGTCTCACTAAAAATGCAAATTCGCTGTAACATATATACATTTTTTTTATTATTTCAAAATGTATATGTGAACATAAAACCGCAAGCCATCTCAAGAAAACTCTTCTGAATGTTTGCAAGTGGAATCAAATTATGATTACTGTTTCTGCTTGAGTTTCAGTTATTTGATCAGTAATAATAGAAAAAAATTAAAACGGTATAGATTTTTGCATTTTCCAGCAATCAAAACAACCTGCTTTTTCAAAAATCTATGCTTTTTTTATTATTTACTTTTATGTTGCTACTGATGAAACAACCAGCTCTTAGTGAATGCCTTTAGCAATTTTAACACCCTATTCTCGGGATAACAACATAGTTATTCTAAGACAAAATAGACGGGGATAAATAAAAACCTGTGCTATGAAAATAATTTACAATCAGTTTATTTAATCAACATTTTTATGGAAATTACACAAAATGGAAGGCTTTGCCATGGAAACTGACTATTTTTTAAATTCTCCACTGCAAAGGCTTTCTAGACTAGCAAACAGATACGAGCAGCTTGATGTTTTTTTCCATTAATAAGTTCAAACATATTTTGAAAAATATTTTAAAAGATTATTAAATTTATCCTTTAGGAATTATAGAATTAGAGATTAAATATCATTTCAAGTTCTCCTAAGTATCTTCTTAGAGTAAGCTTGTTGGTCTTGTGGTTAAAACACTCGCCTCGTGATTCAAAGGTCGCGGGTTCGAACCTCACTCCAGACTAGCAAGTCAGTCCTATTTTCATAGCACATTTCGTTTAGCTTAGTTTGAAAATAGTAAGAATACTAATGTGATACGTATTCTGTGTTCACATCTCTATTTGTAAAAAAAAGTTGAAATCTCAATAAATATTAGAAAAAGATTATTAAAGTCATTGTATTTTAGCGCGTAATGATTGAACTCCAACTCGCCTGTGACGAGATGTGATGTGCACCGGGTATGAGAAATGACGTCTTGCAACTCCGCTGGTCGGAGCAAAATTATTCATGCAAAATGCTAATTTAAAATTCTATAACTTTTTTTAGTTTTTGAGATATCTTAATTTTACGTTCAGACTTTTGCTTAATTTTACTCAAATTTTCATTCCCATTCATTGAGAAAAAGAAACGAAACTTCTCCATTGTTTAATGAGACTTGGACCCCGATTCCCTAAGCAAACCGCTAAATTTAGAGGCCGTTAAAAAAATTAACGCCATTTTTGTCAATTTCGTATTCCGTAACTCACATTTCCGCTAAAAAATTGACGGACGCTTTAAACTCGGCCGCTAAACATTAATATTGATTATCTTCATAGAGGTCATATTTTTATCGGGTGGGAATATGATGGCGCTAAATTTTTAACGGGAGTTATTTCCATACGAACTGTCAAATTTGACACAGCAATGGCGGAATTCGTTGATTTACTTTTATTAGATGCTTTGAATTACGAGTTTCAAGAAGAACAAAGAAAGTAAGATACTTATATTTTGATATAAATGTATTATTTTTCATTTTAAAATATATTTCCTATAATAATTATCAAAAATATTTTCAGGAGAAAATTGATATTGATGCGTAAAAGTTTGCGGGACGCTAGCAATCCATTTGACCTGCCAGAAAGGAATTTCATTAAATATTTTAGATTAAGTAAACCAGCTGTCCGATACTTGGTTAATGTTTTGGAGCCATATTTTGAACCACCAATTAGAAGTACTGCGGTGCCAAACATATTGAAAATACTCGTAACTCTACATTTTTATGGTCATGGTAGCTATCAGCTTGACGTCGGGGGTTCTCATAATTTCGGGATGAGTCAGACGACAGTCAGCAGAAGCATTACCAAAACAACAAGAGCCATCGTTTCACATCTGATGCATGAATGGATCACGTTCCCCCGAACACAAGAGGAAGTGAGGACAACCCAAATGCAATTCTTTACAAAGTTTAATATCCCTGAAACAATAGGAGTAATAGATTGCACCCACATATCCATTGTGTCACCACCATCCCACCCAGTATACCCAGGAGCTCTGTACTTCAGTCGCAAAGGATACTTTAGCATAAATGTACAGATAATATGTGATGCATCTATGAAGATAATCAATATTAATTAATGCTCGCTTTCCAGGCTCAGTTCATGACTCTGCTATTTGGATGTCTTCGAACATAAAACAATATCTAAGAGATCGATATATTACAACTCACAACCCACAAATTTTAATTGGAGATTCAGGCTACCCCCTTGAACCTTGGCTTATGGTGCCAGTTCAGAATGTATCCCAAGGTACCCCCGAAGCTCGGTATAATAAGATTCACGCTAAAGTGAGAAATACCATAGAACATTTAAATGGTATTTTAAAAAGTAGTTTTAGATGTTTGTTAAAACATAGAACCTTGCATTATGATCCTGTGAAAGCAGCACACATAATTTATAGCTGCGCTGTTCTGCATAACATGGCAATTCATCATAATGAGGAAACACCAGAAGATTCAGATTCTGAAGAAAGCTCAGATGATGAGAGATCAGAGGATAGTGCAAATATTTCACAAAATAATAACTGGCTTGCGGGGGGCCAACTAAGAAGGAATGCTTTAATTTCATATTTTAATTAAGATTTATAAATAATTATATGTACATCATCCAGGATGTGTCATAGGTATAGGTAAAAGGTTTATGGATAAAGTGAATATTATATATTTAAAGATTTTTAATACATACTTTATTACATAACATTGTAAAAACAAAAGAATCCTTTAAATGTACTGTATCATGTGTATATAGGTATCATTTATGGTTCACAAATGTGTGTACAAAACTCATTATTCTAATAAACAATAATAAATTAGAAAATATTTATAAAAAGATATTGATTATTGACTTTGTGAAAGAACACAACATTAAACAATTCGAAACAAGCACATCTTTACGACACCAAAATAACTTTAAAATACCAATAAAACTACATATATTTAGGCATAAAAAACTTTAATAATCTTCCTACAGAAATCAAACAGCTAAAAGACATACAACTATCAAAAAAGAAATTAAATGAACATTTAAAAAAACAATAATGTTTTTAAAAAAAAGTGTTGTCCATCTCCGAGCACAAGAGCTCGTCTCTTTTTTGGAAAATTACAATGAAAAACCAAATGTAAAAGATATAAATGATGCATGATCTATATATTGTATAAAATATTACACTAATAAAAAAATAAGATATGTGTATAATTTTATTTGGATAATTAACTGCTGCCTTGACTGGATGTATTTATTTTGTTTATTGCAGATGCCATATTATTGACAGCATGTGCCAATTCAATTAACCCTTGGGCTACCATCATGTTGCCCTGACTTAATTCTCCCATAACCTTGGAGTGATTTATCATGATATTTTGTAAACCGGAGTACTTCTGAGTTTTTTTACTCTTTGGTTGTTTGCTTGTACTTTCCATGGATTTATTTTGTCTGGCTATTGAATCTTGTTGAATCTGAAAACATTAATTTGGTCAAAACATGAGAAAATATGCATGTTCAAATACACAAAAATAATAATAATTTAATTTATTCATAGCACGGAATAATTTTATTATTTTTCCCCCTTACTCGTTCATTGAGATGTTTCACATGTTTCATTACAAAAAATAAAACTTTACTATTAAATAATCATGTTAAATTATCTTTAAATAGGTTTCATATAAATTATATACCTCTGTTGCAGTAGAATTATCTTCAATCGTTATGTTCGTTATTATCGGAGAATGCACAGTTTCCAATGCGTCATCATCAATTCCCAGTTCAGAAACATTGGGCACTCCTGTTACAACTGTTGGACATATAGTATTTAGAAGACGTTCTTCTATCTCAGTGAGAGATTTCCTCGTTGCTGGACCACCCCCGGTACCTTGCACTTCATACAACAACTCTCGCGCTTTTCTCTTCACCTTTGTCTTCAATTCCCCGAATGCCTAAAAATAAAGGAAATTATTTTAATATATTGATGAGTAAAATGGATAATAGTAACATTTATGAATCTTTGAATCATTACATTATAAACATGTGTTGATTAAAAGATTAACCATTAAAATATCTCGTCTCCGCACTATGCACACCGTGCAATGACAAATAAATACAAGAAAAGAGAAGGGATGAATTGGGTACTTACTTCTTTCCATTGTTTCACAGTTTTTACCGGTCCATGGTTATTCAACGCGGCACTTATTTCTTTCCATTTTTCATCTATTATTTGCAGATCGGTGGGCATAGTAATTTTGCTGAGCACTGCCGAATGAATTTCTATAAACTCCACTACCATCATTTTTTGTTTCTTTGTCATTCTACGAGACCTGGATGACATTCTTTAAAAAATTGATAAACGCGTGTTAGCCAAAAGGTTTCTAGACAGAAACTAAAAAGAATTTGACTCAAATAATACACAATCAACACGACAAGTACGAAGGAACGTAAACATCTTGACATTTGTTTATATTAACATAATAAAAAGTTTGACAGATGACGTCTCAAATGTGTCTCCTACCACGCCGCGCGGTAAAATTGTCTACCTGGAGCTCATTTCATGGTATACTTTTAACCGGCCTCTAAAATATATGCATTTAAAGGATCCGTTAAAAACGAAGATACGGAATACCAAATTCCAGATTTTCGATTAGCGGAACGCTAAAATGATTTTTTTTAGCGGCCGTTAAAATTAGCGGTTGAGTTACGGAATCGGGGTCTTGAGAAGTTAATACTACTATAGGTCGACCACAGTCAAAAGCCCATTCCCTAGTTTTGTCCGGGAAGAAAAAAGCGGGGAAAGTTGCCTGGCAAGCCCGTATTACAAGCCTCAATATATTCCAAATAAATACATATTTTTTTATTTAAAAAAGGTTACTTACTTACTAGAAAAACTTGTTTTGTGTTCATTTTTTTGCATCGTAACAACACATATTTTTTGCGCACATTCTTTTGAATGCGGTCTAGCTATAACATCTACTGTCGCTTGTGTTATAATTTTCTTTACCAATGTCTTATTAATTTATTACCTATACTCAAGTAAAAGCCCTAAAGGGAGATAAATAAAAAAGTGAGACATTTTGATGATAAAACAGGATGAATATATGTATGTATAACAGTGTTTATTGCAGCGTGACCAAGTTAGGTGTGCAAGACCTGGTCCGCCATATAAGTAATGCACTCGTGAAGTATTTATAAAAAATGTGAAGACATCTATCAAATGTTATCACGTTAAAATTGACAAAGTGTACAGTGTATCAGGACATGATTGTTAAGATAATGCAAACCGTCAGCCGCGGCCCTCGTAGTCCAGTGGGCAAGATGCAGCTTTCTAAACCTGAAGTTCCAGGCTTGATTCCCGCTGAGATCACAATACGTATATGTGGTTTAGTCAACAGGCTTGGATGTTTTTGTGATGTGTTTCGCTGCAGTAATATGATCTTGTGACCTGTTGTGGTGTTAGAAAATAAATAAATTATAGACACTATTGTTATTTTATTTTTTGTATTCAGACCGGCGGCGCCAGCTTTTGGATTAGGCGCATCTCCATCTGGCGGAGCAATGTCTTTTGGAAACCCTCCTTCATCAGCCCCTGCTTTCGGAACCCCAGCAACATCAGCTCCTGCCTTTGGAACCAGTTTCGGTACTCCTGCAACAGCCGCCCCCGCATTTGGAACCAGTTTTGGAAGTCCTGCTGCAGCAGTGCCAAATTTTGGTTCCTTAGTTTCGAGCACGCCTTCCACAGGTAGGTTCTACATTTAACCTTTAAACGCTCGTGCGCCGCGTGCAATAAAGGTATCCCACTGCCCAAGCATTTTTTGTGAACTTCGCGCGACTTGCGACCTACGCGTAGCTGTTATAAAAATAATTATGTCTCTAGAATTAGTCATCCTATTTAGGTAAAATACAAAGCATTATCAAAACAAAAGATTGTTTATAATTTACACAAGCTTTATTTGTAATATTCACACTTTAATTTTTATTCACACAATAAATACATA
Source organism: Agrypnia vestita (assembly GCA_016648135.1). Classification (NCBI taxonomy): domain Eukaryota; kingdom Metazoa; phylum Arthropoda; class Insecta; order Trichoptera; family Phryganeidae; genus Agrypnia; species Agrypnia vestita. The sequence goes on along the minus strand of JADDOH010023325.1, from coordinate 70,729 downwards.
AAAAATAAAAATATTAAATTTAAACACTTTTTTTCGTTTGCCAAATTTTAAAACATTTATCTATGCATAGATCTATTTTACATTTTTGGCATTTAAATATAGATCTTTCGATTCTATTATTATTTGAGTACACGCGACACCTAAGCTGGCTCTTATGTTTTTCCGGCCAATGTTCCGAATGTTTATTTTCCAATCGCACGACTCCACTTTCTTCTGATTCGGAGGTCAATTCTGCATCAAAATCGCCATCCATATAAATTTATTCAACGTTATCTGTCATTGTATTATCCCCTAATTGTGGGTATGCAAAAAATAAAAACGATTAATATAGTAAAAAGTATTGTTTTGTATATACTTAAAATAATCCCAGCAACAGCAATGTGATTACAACCATCCAGTTCAGAAGATGACGAAAAAGTGACAATGATGTAGATTGTGTATTTTATTGGCTTTGTTTTATTATGGTCCATCTAATATTACACAACACATATCCCAAGAGTCGACCCTGTAATGCAGGTGTAAACACTAATATTACGCATCATGACAAAAATATTTATCGGAACCGAAAATAAAATTTGGGATCGGTATCTCAAGGACTTTGTTTACGTAAGCTAATATTCATATTATTCTGAATACTATTGTCATAAATCAGTGTAATCCGATAGCGAAATACACCATAATCACCGGTCCCATACGGCACCGTTGGGCATTGAGCAACGCAAATCCGCGGTCCCGTACGGGACCACTGGGCATCTAAAGGTTAATACTATGTCATCCATGTACAGTAAACAGCATAGATCAGATCACTCATTTTCGCTCCTACATTCATACATTCCAGTTCTTTCTCACTATTATCCACATGCAAGTTGAATACCCACGGAGACATTACATTATGTAACCCTGTTTGACACCTGTTTGGGGCAAGCTGAAGGGATTCTGGAAACAGGACTTACCGCTCTCTTACAAAACGCGATCTCATCAGGCGCCTTCAGATACCTTCGTTTCTTGCCCTCGGGTGTCCACTGTATTCTTCTTTCTTCGTTCACTTCGTCACAGACACTTGATTGTTAAAGTTACGAAAAAATACGAGTTACGAACTCAAACTTGCCGTACTGGCATAAAAAGGGGCTTCATTGTTTTGGCGCGCGTGCTGTATGTAGACTGCCTAACGCCGCGAGAGCGGTAGGAGCAGGGGGGAAGGGGAAGGGAGTGAGGTACATATAAATTATTCCGTGTGGACACTTGCTTTGGTACAAAACAACACCTATAGGTGAAATGCACAATATTTTAATTTTGTCTCATCTGCTTGCTATTTTTTTATCGTATATTTGTTATTCCAAGCTTTGAATGAATATAACATGGCACATAATAATCAATTTATGATTCAAACTGGTGAATGTGTGTGTTGTAGTCTTCATTTTGAAATGTAGTTTTTCCCTTCGCTACTCAGCATCCTCACATCATGGCAACAGCAATTCCATTGGTCAGAAGAGCGTTGATAGGCCGAAGTTAAGGTGATCGGATTATATTCAATCGAAAACCACAACCTTGGGCATTAGGTATTGCAGAGATGTTGCAGCCAACAGACTGGAGTGAGGTTATTTCCTGAAGGTGACCAATGAAGAAAACACCAAAATAACTTTTGCATGTCTGTATTTCATAATATCCTGAGTAAATACTTTCTTTCATATTCGTGTCTTGTGTCATAGGTCTATCATTCGGAGCAACGACATCTGCTCCTACCGGGGGTCTTAATTTTGGGGCTCCTGCGACTGGCCTGGGGGGATTCAGTTTCGGAGGCGGGGCTCCTGGAACCGTTACTACCACCGCTCCCGGTGGACTGGTGAGTCAGTCTATAACCTAAATATGAAAATGAACATACTTCATAATTATTTTGTTTTAACAAAATGCTATTTTATTTAACTTATACAATACTTATTTGTAAATCACAGAACCCAAATGTATTTTCTTACTGCAGTGGCTATCTGTATTGATTTCTTTTAAGCAATGAGGAGGTACAGTTGCCGGCAAACTTTTTGAAATTCTTTGGCGTAGTGGGGGCGTAGCACAGAAGACAAAATTTGGGTCTCGTTGGTGGAATGGTACATGCGCAAACCTCCCCCCACTACGCCGTAAAATTTCAAGATGTTTGCCGGCTACCGTACATACTATTGATTTTTTCACTGTTCTCTGTGTTATGCATTTTGCACGCCTTTTCGAGATGGTATTCACTATGTGTCTGGTTTCATTGATCCTGCTGAGAACCTCTTCACTCATAATGTGGTCTCTCCCGGAAATTCCTAGGGCACGTCGGTAGGTCCACATCTCAAAGGCTTTTTTCTAATCGGTTTTTTTCTCTGTCGCCAATGCACCATGTCTCACATCCATACAGCAAAATACTCCAAACATAAGTTTTTATTAATTGCTTGCGGAGCTTTAGGTTTATATTATTGGATTTGAAAATCTTTGATTTTTTGTTAAACGTGTGATCCTTAAAATCAGGAATTTCTCTTTCAGAATTTTTCATTCGGCGCTGGCCTCCAGAGCACTGCCAACACTCAAGGTGGCTTTGGACTAGCATTCGGTATGTACAATGATTATACACAAACTGTTTTTGCCACTTATTATTTACGTCAATGCAAATCTAGTTTATTTGTAATTGGGTTGTCGTAATAAAATTGACAATTCAAGGGGGAAGGAGAGGATGGAAGAAATGATGAACATAGTCATGACTTAAATGATCCTCAAACCTGCGGACGACAGGTCGTAAGCCCTGTGGCTTCCATCTCTTTCCTGCTCCGCACGGCGGGCCCGGATTTGGGGACCCTTGCCCCTTTCTGGTGAAACCGTGGAAGCTAATTCTCATATATTCTGCCAATACATGTTATAATTAATAATCACATAAGCCCAAATATATTACAGCGTTTTTCCTTTCTTTTTCAATTTATGTCAATCATATATCAAGATCATTCTATTTTTGAGATTTTAACATGTTCACCGCCGAAATAATCTATACATTTGTATAGATTACTATCATGTGAAAATAAATCTGAACGATCATTATCTCTGTGATGTGGCTTAAAAGTTCATACTGTCTATATGTTAATATTTAACTTGTTGTGGGCCGTAAATTTTCTGAATTTTTTGTGATTTTTCTTTTTACGAAAAAACCATGAAAACATGCGTATATTAAAAAAAAACACACACATTCATATTATTTTATCGTAGGTGTCGAAATGCAATGATTTTTTTATCATTTAAGTAAAAAAAATAATCTTTTTTTGAATTTCCATAATGTTGCCAGCGCAACATTTTCTGAAAAATAATAATTATTTTTTATTTGTTTATTAGAGACAACACTACTATTAATAATAATAATCTTCTTCTGTGTGATATATTTTGTTGCACGGCACGGCACACGACGGGACATCGCACTCATAACACATAAATATGATACACTTTCACACACACACATATTTCAAATAAACGCAACAAAATTGCGTGTATTTTTGTTAATAAATCACTATTAGTATTCAATTGAATCATAAACCAACAAAAACTGACAAATATCGCAAAACATATCGTATATATTTGTATATACGTGTACAAATAAATCGAAAAAAATAAATTGTATTTCCCGCGCACTTTGTGCGTGACCTTGGATGACGGATTATTTGAATTTCGATTGCGCAACAAGCGTTTTGGGCGACATCTACAACTTCTCTATACGATTTTGACGGCAGAAAAACTTCCGTTTTGATTGTTGATTTAAAATATAATCGGTGATGTTTTTGAGTTGAAAATGGAACGACAGGTCACAACAGGATTTCTTTATTGGGATAAAATTACGTTTTTCAAATTTGATACGCGGCCGTCGATAAATAATTTATTTTGTGCCTGTCGCATATATGCGACGCGGCCCAGGGGGGGTTAAAATCACTTCTCCTTTCTGTAATAGAAGCAAAAAATAGATATTATATGAAACACGTCAGACACGTTTTGCGCAACTGTTTCATTTTCTTTTTTTGAGAACACGCCTGGTGTGTTGTCAGCACGGAATGGGTTAATAAATAGCAAATCTCGGCTACCGTAGTACAGAATGTCTAGATCTGTTCTGGTGTATTTTTTTGTGAAAGTGAATTATTACAAATTTTAATAATGGCCAGCACGAGACTACGAAAATGTGGGAATAAAAAAGGGAATTGGTAGGAGCCAGAGAAATATATTGAATGTTTGGTGTTTGTAGAGAATAAAGTGAATGGCACATGAATGCGGTAACTTTTAGCGGACACTTGACAACCGAGGCAAGACAAACAGCATACAGTTGCGTCCTGGTACCAACACTGACGTAGGGAAGTGAATCCCGGAGCTGACAGTGAGAAACAAAAGTAAACTAGATGCAATGGTATGATTGTGGATGGGGCGAGAGTTAAGAATTTGGAAGAATGTGGCCCTATTCGTGCGTAAAACGGTAGCTAGCCAGTACGACAATAATAAATAATTTGCACTTTTATTGTAGTATTATCTGTAGTGTTTGTTTATCAAAACATTGCCAATGTTGTCTTATGTTCTGGCTTATGCCGTTATTTACTAATTCTATTTACTCACCTATTCTTTATGTTGCCTTCCGATAGATCCCAGACATCCCTGCGATTCCCCAGAAAATTCCCATCACCGACTTCCATCCGTCACTTCCATGTTTGAGAACCAATCACACACGACATTTGATCCTCAATACAATTCCCACACGCAGATACCTCTAGATAGAAACTCAAATGCAATCAGCAATCTCAACTGCGTCACAAACAATCAGCTTATTACACAACGACAAGGCTTTGCTCATCACATTGAAAATCCCACTGGCAGTATTAAAATACCTTTCAATACACCTGGATTAGGTCAAACTTATTACATCAACAATTTACCCTATTTACAAGACGTATTTCAACCCCATCCGCAATGGACCACAACAAAAGTGATCACCTTCAGCCCTCTTAATTTCTCCGATGCTACCGACAATGTAATACCATCTTCGCTCAGTGGAAATAGAAAATCAGCAAATTTTGTGCATTTGAAAAGTGCAACCGGACCGAAATATCAATTCTTATCGCCTAGTGGTAAGGCAATTTAATAATGTATTTATTATTTTCTATTATAGGGTGTATCAGAGCTAGCAGCAGAAACTTGGCCAGTAGATTCCTGCCTATGTTATGAGTCTAAAATGTTCAAGCAACCATGACCTAATATCAATAGTTATGCAATATCAAAGTTTGCATTTTTTTTTCCAATATTTCTGACTTATTTTTTGCAAAAAGTTGAACTATCATTACAATAACTTATTGCAATTATGAGAAATTCATTCGCTTTATTACAAGTCATTTTTTATTTTAATTTCTACTTTACAATACCACACAAAGGACTCATTTGGCACATTTAAATACTTATGTATTTTTACTTCCTCGCCTCTTCGAGGCAGGACATTTACATAAATTCCATCAAAATAGCGGCCATTCTATGATAGTCCGCGGCGCTCCGCGCGATTTAAAAATGATTTTATTCCCATCGCGCGAGCTTTCCCTGTATATCAAGACCACGAAACATCAATTTTATTCAATATTACATTTACAAATGTCTTATCTAATTCTTAAATATTTCATTCTTAAGATATTTCATTAAATATTTCATCAGACTTAAATATTTCATTTTCTTAAGTATTTCAAATATTTCAACACTTTACAAGATAAGACCAAAAATGCAATTTCTTCGTGGAACTTTTCCAACGCCCTCCGTCGGAGATGTCACATATCGCGTCGGTGCAGTATCCTCTCAGCTAGGATCGCAACGCCGGCTCGCTGCCCGCGCCGACTATCCGCTTGGAGGCGAGGTGGGTCCATACAACGGACCTGAGCCCCCCGAAAGGGCCAACATTCATGACTCCGCGCACGGCATTCGCCCATACAACGGACCTGGGCCCCCCGAAAGGGCCAACATTCATGACTTCAGACGGGTCATCATCATCCCGTCGTCATATCAGACGGGTCATCATCATCATCATCCCGTCGTCATAATTCTACCTGTCCGATACATCATTTAATTTTAAACCTTTATTATTGGTATTTACTATTTTCACCCCCGTTCTTTAGTCAAATTTATGATTATTTTCTATGAGTTGGTTTGCGAATTCAGAAAAATTGTTTTTATTAAGACACCTCATGTGTTATTTGATTCTTGTATTGTAATTGCGAGATGTTCTTCCAATATAATGTGATGGACACGAGTGGTAGATTCCTGAGTTGTCTAATATATTATTTTTATCTTTATTGTTAATAAGTTAACTTTGGTAATTAATGGATTATTTGAATTTTTCCTTTGAATTTCGAATTAACGCGGTTCTATTGTAACCGCATTGTTTACATGTACAAAACGCATTCAGAAAATCTGATTTTTGTTTAACCTAGAGTAACAATTAATTTGCAGGTAAACCGACGACTACCCAAGCGGATGCGAACAAACCCTCAACAACAGGTGAATAATCCTATTCAATATTTAAGTTCGTTCATTATTGTTTCTACCACGAATATCGGAGTTGTAATAATTTTGTCATTTAATGAACAATTTTTAGAGAGTAATTGCATTGAGCTGTAATGTTTATGTCGATGACCTATTGACTAGTTTTTGGCAATAACATCCTTTTACTGGGTGACAAGCCATTAAATTTAAAAAAAAAAAAAAAAAAATGAACAACTCTTTGAGTATGATGACATACAGTCGAACACGGTTATAACAAGCTCAGAAATAAGGAGATCTCGGCTAAATTACTTCGAGATTGTAAATTTTGAAACAATTATGAAAATGTCAAACTATACATTCATAAAAACTATAATGTCTTAGTAAATAAGTTGCGCCTTTATTTGAATTATGTTGCATTTTTACTTAAAGAGACTCGGTTTGATTTTTATTGAATTTAAAAAACAAGGCCTATTGTAAGAAATATGCTTCGTGTACTAGGCAATAAAACTGCATTATATCTTAAATATATGCGAGGGGGGACCTACTTCCGCTGTGATGAGTATAAACATGTTTCATTAGGTAAGAAATTTTTACACCCCTACATACATATTTTTGTACATTTTCCCTAAAGCACTCTCTTAAAAATGTGTAAGTATATGATGTTCCAGCTTCGACCGGTCTCGGGGGAGTGGATTCCACCGGCCTGGGGCTCACGGCCGCTGCTGGGACAAGCGGGGCAGGCGGTGCAGGTCAGCCTCCCTCGCCTCGCATGGCACCGCTGCCCGCCGAGTTGCTGGCCTCTGTGGAAGCGTTCAAGACCAGCATCCGGCAGCGGAAGCAGCTCAGCTCTGATATTGCCAGACACTCTATACGCCCTCTGCATAAGGTATAACACAAATCATATTCAATGAATTTATACTATAGTAGAACGCGGTTATACCTAAAAGTGACATATTATATCAAATTTTAATCCCCTACTATAAACTTTTCATATAAAAATGCATTTTTATAGTGAAATTTCGTTAATATGTATAACAAAATTGTAATAGATCAGAGAAATGTGTGTCGTGATGAATGAAATCCTATCGGCTGCACCAACTCAAATTGAGGTCTTTAAAATTTCTCCTCGCTCTCTGTTTAAACACGGAACGTGGATTGGATAAGTTTTTGGGAAATGGGACAGATTTATGGAGAGGTCAGTGGTCAATAAAAGGAAGCACACCCTTACCTTATTTCTTTGATCCAGGTCGAAGTAAACACAGCACTGGGTTTCTCCCTTACCAGAAGGGCAGTGGATCTAGAATTCTCTTGGCACCTTTCTCCTTATCAGTGGGCTTTACAATAACACAAACTGGGCACACACAACTTAAGCAGTCAAGGCAATTCAAAATTACAAAGTCATAGAAAATTGTGGAAAGGTGGATGTGTCGATAACACATGGTTCTGTTCATTTTCATTTTTCCTTTTCACTATTATCGTCAATTTTACATGGTAACTGAACATTTACATTGATTCCATCGCTTGCGCCATTTTCGAAGGCCAGAACTACCGGTGTAACATTTTCTCACTAAGATGCGTTGATTTAAATTATCATAGGAGATGGGTACATATTTGGAGTGAAAAAGTTGAGTTAAATAAATACAAAACTAAAGAAGGAAAAAAAATTTAAGAGACAGAGAGGTTGCGGAATACATACGTAATTATGTGACTACTCATTTTAGAAAAAAGTATCGGATTCCTCAAAGAACTTGTTGGTTTTAAATAACTTCCTTTGTTTGCTGAGTGCCTAACCTTACCAACACAAACTTGGACACACCCTGACTTTGGTACGGTATTGCAAGGCAATACGTAACCTACACTTCAACAGATTAGCCCTGATGATGGACCCTGCGATGGGATCCGAAAAGTCGGCCAGAGAGGTCACATATACACAGCAGAATATCCCACGGCCGCGAAAACCTGAGAACATTTTTTTAATGGCTCTCTTGTAGTATCTCGGCAGTATAAATAGTGGCAAGTAATTTTTTTGTTAAGCTACAACAGGCCATGAAGCTCAATTACTGTAGCGAAACACATCACAAAAACATTAAGTTAATCATGCAGATGTATTGTGACCTCGCTGGGAATCGAACGAAAAGAAAGAACTGAACCGTCATGCCCACTTGACTACGAGGGCCGCATGATAGTGACATGAAAGCGTAAATAAACATACATAATAAAAAAATTCCGACAACACTATAATTTTCTATTCACTTTATTAGTATTGGTGCAGAATGACTGGCAGTTTATTAATGAGTTCTAGCAATAAAATAATACTTCATTGGTTACTAGCAACGAATACTATTTTCACGAATACGAATATCAAGCCTACTATTCGGCGTATACAAATAATTTAACAAGGTAATAAATAATACACCACTGTTCTTTTTTTACTAAGAGATCCCTTTTTTCACGCTTAGGAGAAGTCATGTTGTTAGATTAAATTTGAAATTATTTTATAAGAGTTAACACGCAACTGAAATAAAATGAAACGAATAATACGTATTACAAAACAGAAACTACATAAAATGAGCACTTAACCTTATTAATAACCCAACGAACTTAAAGAACTCGTGTGAACTAAGTAGCAATTGAAAACTTGAAAACAAATCCATTCTAACAATGTTAGGGGAATCCCCGATAATAGATTGCGTAGGCGTGTTCGGATACACGGTGCACAGCCAATCCGTAATTTGCATTGCATTCAGTTATAAATATGTAGTTTGTTTTTAATATTCGTGATGATATTCGACGAATACGAATATTTGGTAAATATCTACTATTCGGCGAATATAAATATTCATATTCGTTGCAACACTAATTGGAACCATCGAATTCAGATTATCGTTTACTGCACTAGAATCAAAACTGACTTTAGAATTGTTTGCTGCAGGTAAGGGGTGATGCGGACCTGCTACTGCAGGAGGCGTCAGAGATGAACGCCAAACTCTTGGACAGGAGGCGGGCGGCCAACAGCCTGAGGTCGAGGGCGGCTGCCTCCCTCCCAGCCGCTGAGAGGGCGCACCGCACCATGGAAGCGCCGCATGGTATAATAAATGTTAATTATGGTTATATCAATTATTTAGGCATTCTGCTTAAGTAATGCGGTAAAACCGCATTGATTAGAAATTTTTACAAGACCTGAAGTGTCACTTTCACAGTCAACTAATCCTGTGTTTTTTTTTACAAAATATAGTTTTATTCTATCCGTATCGAAGATTATATTACAAATTACAATCTTTAATGGGTTGAAACAAGCACACAATTTAGATGAGAAACCGGTAGTCGTGTTTAAATTGGGGGCATTGTCATTGTGATGTTAATTCAAAAGACTTTAAGAAAATCTGTAAGAAGGGCTTAAGGTTATTGGGATTTCTATTCAGTGACAAAAGATTTAAAAAATCTTAACACATTAATTGTTAAATACAATGTTAATGAGGAGTCTGGCAGAACATAACTCCTCCTTACAGTGTACGCTATCGTACAATTGAAAGAGTATAAAGCAACTTAATTGAGTTATTTAGAAACTTAATAGATATACCTCAAAAGCAATCTAATTACGATTCTCTATTATGTTTAATGAACTTATTAAAACTGATCAAAAGAATAATAATTTTTCTAAAAGACTTCTCATGTACCATAACGCTACATAATGATAAAACTTTTTTTATTTTAATAATCAGATCTGCCCAGCATACGTAAATATATATTTGTCTTATCAGGAGTGGAGTATGAGAGTGGAGAAGCAGTTTCGTGGATAGCTGATGTGGTGGCCGAAGGAGAGAGCCGCTTGAGGCTGCTTCGGAGGCAGCTGGAGGCGGCTCAGAGACAGCTGGGAGCACCGCCGCGGCCTGTCACGGATCAAGGTACAGTGATCCACACATATGGCTTGTGGCTTTATGCAATGTTACCAGATCAAACCGAAGATCATTAACTTGATGAGGGCTGTAAATTTTCGGAATTTTTTGTGATTTTTCTTTTTACGAAAAAACCATGAAAACATGCGTATATTAAAAAAAAACACACATTCATATTATTTTATCGTAAGTGTCGAAATGCAATGATTTTTTTTATCATTTAAGTAAAAAAAATAATCTTTTTTTGAATTTCCATAATGTTGCCAGCGCAACATTTTCTGAAAAATAATAATGATTTTTTATTTGTTTATTAGAGACAACACTACTATTAAATAATAATAATCTTCTTCTGTGTGATATATTTTGTTGCACGGCACGGCACACGACGGGACATCGCACTCATAACACATAAATATGATACACTTTCACACACACACATATTTCAAATAAACGCAACAAAATTGCGTGTATTTTTGTTAATAAATCACTATTAGTATTCAATTGAATCATAAACCAACAAAAACTGACAAATATCGCAAAACATATCGTATATATTTGTATATACGTGTACAAATAAATCGAAAATCGAAAAAAATAAATCGTATTTCCCGCGCACATTGCGCGTGACCTTGACGATGGAATATTTGAATTTCGATTGCACAACACGCGATCGGGGCGCCATCTATGACAATTCTATACGATTTTGACGGCAGAAAAACTTCTGTTTTGATTGTTGATTTAAAATATAATCCGTGATGTTTTTGAGTTGAAAATGGAACGACAGGTCACAACAGGATTTCTCTATTGGGAAAAAATTACGTTTTTCAAATTCGATACGCGGCCGTCGATAAATAATTTATTTTGTGCCTGTCGCATATATGCGACGCGGCCCAGGGGGGGTTAAATGGGTGAAAAACATAATCTATATTACCTCTGCGTGATTTTAATAATAATTTTATATTTTACTACTTAAGTTTTGAGAGTAACAGAATCTCATCGACAGGTGAAGTATGTATTAAACTGACTACCTTCAAATAGACAACTTTTTCCATTGATTAGGTACTTACAAAATGGGCCGGAGTTGCTGGTGTAAAGATAGTTGTAATGGGAATATTGAGACAAGAGGAGAAGATTTAATGAAAGTAATATTGTTAAGCAAATTAATACCTGAGTTCAAATTTTAATTTCTAAACTTTCAAAATTACTCATTTTATAACCTTTACATACAACAGGGTGGTACATTAATAAAAATAATTATTATTATCCGTTTATGTGGTTCTCTACTCACATAGAGGTAACATTAGACAGCTGTAGGCCAGCCATTTTTCCGTAAAATAAAGTAAATAAAAAAACAATAAAATAAACATAATATGTGGGGTATAAAAGCAAAGGCAGTAATATCCAAAAAAAAAAATGCAGACATTGAGGATTACTAATTTATAATGTACTGAACTCGAGATTTTATAGGAAATATAGCCAATAAATTTATAAGAAACGTTGTGGAAGGGGTCTGTGCATAAAATCTAGAATTCAATATATTTTAAATTAGAGAAATTCAAATTCCACAACAGATTCGGCAATTTGTCCAACAATCTCATCATCGTAGGTAAAATCAGCCATTGTAAAGTTGCAACAATAAATATAAAAAATGTTATTCATATAATGAATGAAAACAAAAAGAAATTAAAAAAGAACAAAAAAAAATCAATCAAATCTCACTAAAATAAAGATTAAAAATGAGTTTTATAAGCACACTAGATAGATATATTCACTCAGAATGAACTGTTTACAGGAAAACGGTGAAACAAACCGACGAATATTTTAAATAATCGGGAACAAAATCAATCCGATGCACACCCAAGTACTGAATAACAAAGAAACAAAAAATTCATTGGAACCTTGCTAAATGCACAAGATAGATTATATTCACTCACAATGTACTAAATACGCGAAAACGGAAAAAAAAACTGACAAATATTGTAAATAATCAGAAACAAAATCAAGCCAAACACGCAGTTTAAAACTGACATACTGAAGGATTCCCCGTTTCTTCGCAAAAAAACTTTGCAACTGCTGATCCTAGTAAACACTACGATCTGTCAGATGAAACACTTCAATAAATTACTAATTTTATGAGATTTAAACGTTTTAAAAATATGGTAACCGTTTATGATCATTGTCCACAGGTGCCGGTACTATCTAAAATTAATGACATATTAAAATGTCGTTATGCGCATTTACATTGAAAAATTCTCGCACGTTTGCGCGTGTCTGGTCTGATGGAACACGCAAAGTTTCGCATGTTTGCGTGTCAATGGCAATTATCGGGTTAACCACTTCACTGCCGGCTGAAATACCCGAAATAGCCAAAATATTTATAACACTTGCGTGGGAAGCCAACAAATACGCTACGCGACTCACTCAGTGCCAGCCACACACAGTCCTATAGAAACTCAGCAAGCGAGGTCCGCAAATATGCGGAGCTGGCCTCCGGCAAGCGAACCATATCCTGCAGATATGCGGGGCCAGCACTGAAGCTGTTAACCCGATCAGTGCCACTGCCGCGTAAACGCGCGAAACTTTGCATGTCCCGTCAGGCCAGTGCCGCGTTACCGCGCGGGAATTTTTCGATGTAAATGCGCACAACAACAAACGATTTTTAACACGTCACCAATTTTAAATCGTACTGGCATCTATAGACAACGATCCTAAGCAGTTACCATATTTTTAAAACCACCAAATCTCGTAAAATTAGTGATTTATGAAAGTGTTCCATCTGACAGTTCTCAGAGTTCGCTAGGGTCGCCGCTTGCAAAGTTTTTTGGCTGAGAAACGGGGAATCCTGCAATACTTCAATTTAAAACTGCGCGTTTGGCTTGATTTTGTTCCCAATTATTGACAATATTCGTCGGTTTTTTCGCCATTTTCGTATTTTTAATGCAATTTGAGTGAATATAACAATCTTGTGCGTCTATAAAATTATTTTTTTATCTTTATTTTAGCGAGATTCAACTGAATTTTTTGTTTCTCTGTTTTTCCGTACTTCAGTTTGATTTTGTTCACGATTATTTAAAATATCAGTGGGTTTATTTCGCCGTATTCCTGTATATAGTGCAATGTGAGTGAGTATATCTATCTAGTGTGTCTATGAAATTAATTTTTTCTTTGTACACGTTGTGTTCAAATTATTGTGTTAATTTTTTGTTATAATACATGCGGCAACGGACTTATTTATTTATTGCAAACGCCGTGCGCGTGTGTGTATACGGAGCGGCAACTCGTAGCACAAGACGCGTCGGCTCGCGGCGAGCAGGTACAAACCTCGCTCGCATCGAGCCACGCGGCGCAGCGCCCGCGATCTATATACACCACATTTTTATCTTTTTTCGCGAGATTCGCGTGAATTTTTTGTTTCTCTGTTTTTCTATAAAACATTTTTTATATTTCTTTTTGTGACATTACAATGGCTGACATATGATGATGATGAGATTGTTGGACAAACCGCCGAATCTGATGAGAGTGATGTGGAATTCGAATTGCCAGAGTTTTTTGAGCCGGATGAAAATGAAAATAATGTGCCTGACGAAATAGAAAATATTGCCTCTACTAGTGACGTCGATAGTACCTAGACCACTATTTCATTGGGATAGCGATCCTTTCGTGCCTCAAAGGACAATTTTGATTCATTCAATGCTATGAGTTGAACCGTATTTTGAAATATACCACACGCAGGAAGAATTCACTACATAATAGTAAGATATTAAAGGTGTAACATTAAAAAACAGGTAAAAAAAAACAAAAAAAGTGAAATTGTGACAACCCTGTTGTATATTTTGCGGAATGAATTTATTTTGCTTTTGCTTCAAAAAACTCCGTCATAAATTCGAAAAACATAATTCTTTGGTAAGTTCTTACACTTTTTCATCATATTATGCCTATTTTTATTGTTTTTTATTTACTTTATTTTACGGAAAAATGTCTGGCCTATAGGTGTCCCCCATAGAAAATATGGCTGGCAGTTAAAAGGTTAATGATCATCATGAAAATATTTATTTTAACATCAAATCAATCAATAATATAAGTACGTTGAATATATTGCACATAAAAAAATTTCAATGGTATTTTCTCTTTGTAACAGAATTGGCTTTGGGTATGCGGAGAATACACGAGTCATTTGTGGCAGTCGCAGGACGATTGCAAGCGGTTCATCAGTTGGTAAGATATTAAACTTGATATATTTGTTAGTTTAAGAATTTAGATTTATTATTGTGGAAGTATGCAAAGTGAATTTTGATGAATGAGTCTGTGATTCTGCAACTTTACATGTCTGGTTTGAGAATATGAATGAATATTTCATGACTCTGTATAGCACACAATGAAAAAAAGTATTTTATCTGAATACATAATACATTAAAAGCATTATTTATTCATTTTTTTTATTTCTACTTAATACTTATACAGTCTATGAAAACTCAAATTTTTACTCACACAACATTTTTATTCACTGTCTACAAAAAACAGTACAACATATAAATATATGTGTTACAGTGAATCTGTTTTTCTAGTGAGTCCATCATTCACTGGCATTTTAGAGAAATTATATTCAAGGTCATTCTTATCATATTCAAAGAGTTTTTCACCAATAGAAATGAATACAATATTTTAACTTCTACTTACTAGTGAATTTATTGGTTTCCGAACTGTCAAAAATTAAATTTGACAAGTCTGAAATCCGTTTCCGTAAAAATCTATGCTTTTAAACGAACTTTTATTTATCCAAATTGAAACAACCGGGCCTTGAATAACAATTTAATAAGTCATTGCGTGAACAAGGTTCTTACTGCATTATTAATTTCTTCTGTGCATATCAACATTATGTAGGTAACGGATATTATTAAAATAGTCATTTTGAAGTGTTGAAAGTTTCGGCTGCACCAATCCTTCATTATATGATTTTATAACAAGATTCTATTGGCACATGGACCTTGATTTTCAAAATTTATTTTGCGTTTTGTGTCTCATTCTACACTAGTCTAGTCCAAAGTCACCACAAAGCGACAGTATTTCTAATTTTTATCCTTTGAGCGATAGCATATTCTCTATTCTGTGGCGATAGTTCTGTTTCTCGAACTGTCGCACTTCTGGACTGGATTAGTTTAGGTGGGTAACTAAAACGTAATATATTTTTAAAATTTTAATCGCGAACACTTACGAAATTCTGATCATCTTATAATTCAAAAGACAGTCGATTAAACTCATAAAAATGATACGGTGTGAGCAAGCTTCACGTCTGTCACCGACGTCGAGCCGAGTAAGTTTGCGAACTTAAAAACCGCGCACTTTATGTTGTACGTCTACCAACCACTATACACTTGCTTTACACAGCGCAAACAAGAAACGCAAATGACATTAGACACATTTTTGATAAAAAGATTATTATGAATTCAAACGTAAATGATGACTTAGAATCTCTTTGATTTTTTGTATTTTTCGCATCAAGTGTTTGTTACTTGACGCACTTTTAAAGGTTCGTTTAAAATTAATAATACCAGGTGTATGTTTATTTATGTTTCTATATTTGTAAGAAATAAACTTTTGTTGTATTGTTATAAAAAAAACATATTTAATAAACTTAATTGACAAAATACGTATTCATTAATAAAAATTTTCCCTTAACCCCCCAATATTTACATGGTGACATAACCTCGTTTTGTTCCGGCAGTCGTCAGATATCATAAAAAACCCGAGTGCGCGATCTTTCAGCCGACACCTTACTTCGCGATTCGTATTCGTTTTGCGGTGCCGCTGTCCTATTTTAATTAAGGAGTTAAAATAGGACCGCAAAATGAATAAAAATCGCCTAGTGTAGTGCCGCCTTTATACTTTCTACGCTTTAAGAATTACGTGTACAAATTGATAGTTTCACCGATATATTGTCTATGCTTTGAGTAATGCGCGCATTCGTGAACAAAATATATTTTCACGGATAATGTGTAGTGAATCTGAGAATTCGTTGATTTAGATGTTTTCACTGCCCAGACTCTGCCCGACCGGGAAAAGTACATTTCTACTAGTGAAAGTATAGTCTCACTAAAAATGCAAATTCGCTGTAACATATACACAAGACAATTCATGTAAAATAAAATAATTTTTTGAGTAATAAGATACAAATAGCATGAAATACTCACCCATGTTTCAATTTCATTTCAATCAGACGTGCGCGGAATCTGGGACCGCAAACACACATAAAAAAGCATGTGCGCTTGCGACTAATGTCACAGTGTGACACTGAGGGGCAGTACCTCACCCCCACCCCCGAGGATATCACGGAAGCGCAACCGTCTGTTGTTCATAGTTTGCATAAAATAACAAATACAGTAAAAGCTCGTTAATACAAAGAACTATAATTCGAAATTCGGTATAATTCGAAAAATTTAATGATATTTTATCCCCCTCAAATGAATTTTCATACAAAATGCTTCCTATAATTCGAAAAAAAGGCTAATTCCAAATATGAAAAAAAAATCAGACAAAATTATGAAATTTGACACAAAAGTCATTTGTGTAAATGTTAACATTTGCTCACCATTTGCTAGTGTTTTTATACCTGCGCTGACAGAAATGACCGCTCAGGGCGCTCACAGGCCTTTGATCATCTATATGACAGTAATAAGTCATAAAACATCCCCAGCTTTCCGGCGGCCGCGCGCGCAGGGTAAGGATGTTTAAGGGCACGCGCGCACTAGCGTTTTTTCGCCGCGCGGCGAAATGTCGCACCTCAGTATTGTAACAAAGGGTTTTGAATCCTAGTGCGCGTCAAAATAATGCAGCGGCGAAAAATCTGTGAAATGTTACAACTCTCTTGCGGCGCGGCGGTCAGCGGCAAAAAACGCATCTTTTTGGCGCTGCGGTCAGCGGCAAAAAACGCGTCTTTTTAAAGTCATGACCGCGCGCGCTACGCGCTGTTTTGCTGTACCATATAATATCTTATGTGAAAGAACAATGGCTACAAGCAATAATTCTGCTGATCTAGATGAAGATTTGTAATATTGAAATGCTAATTACGAAAGTTGAGAGGAGACCGCCATTGTATGATATTACTTCAAAAGAATATAGTGATAGAAACATTAAACATTTCTGAATGGAGTATTTTTATATGTGATAGAAGGTCCAACTAGTTTCAAAAGTTCATAAAAACATTATTTATTTATTCGATAATATTGGAAGAATTTCTCGGGGTAATCGTTAAGTTCACCAAATATTTTAAAGAACTGCCCGTAAATGATCAGCGGCATTATGCCGCAGTGCACGCGCCTGCTGTTTTCGCCGCGCGTCAAAATGTCGCAGGTTTTTTCGCCGCGCGGCGAAAAAACGCTAGTGCGCGCGTACCCTTATGACTCCAGTTTTATGATATCCCGCCAAAAGACGAGATTAGTTGAAGTTTTGTCGCCGGTTTACATCTTTGTGTTTTATTAAAATTGAAAATATATCGCGTGAAAACATTATGTCATTGACTTTTTTTGGGCTTTTGTCTGTGATTTCCGTGAAAACTTTCGATATTTTAGTCTCTTCGTTTACGATTTTAATACATTTTTTGTTATTTGATAAGTGTGAAGAATATTAGATATTTTATTACGTTCACGTGTTAGATTTTAGTTATTTTCGCATTTTATTTTGACTAGTGTTTCGTTTCAAATTAAAATGGCATCAGTTCGCAGCGCGTCCAAAACTTTAACTATTTCTATGAAAATGGATTTGATTAAAGACGTGGACAGAAAAATTTAGAATAAGGGCAAAATTGCGAAAAAATATGGTATCGCCAATTCGACTGTTTCAACAATTCTAAAAAATCGCGCCAAAATTGAAAAGCGCAGTGAAGTGATGTACAATATTCGCTGTTTTCATTTTTTCTGTTTTAAAATTGAATTGATGGCTCAAGATCAATATCAAAGTAATTCATTTTAATTTTATTGAAACAACTGACAAAAATGAATGCAACATTGGCCAAATAATTGTGTTTGAAAATTCATGTTACAAAATGCATTTGTTTGTACACTTGGAAATGTTTAGAAAGTGTGTTGTTGGTTTAAAAACTTCCTACTAATTCTACTTCCCTAATTCGAAATTGGAATTTTTTTTTTGAATTTCGGTCCCCTGAATTTCGTATTAAAGAGCTTTTACTGTATATGTTCGCTGCAAACTCAGAGACCGCGCACGACCGCTGGAAGGTTAATGGATCAATTAGTGTTCATTTATCAGGCATTTGCAGTCAGTGCACTGAAGAATGAGTTGTATGTAAACATATATTTTGGACAAAAATTATTGTGACAATATCGGATAGGTAATAGAAATGTCTTTTCTAGCATAAATCCAGACATTTTTCAGAAAAATTATTACATTTTCACGGGTTATACAATTTTTGGAAAGTTTCACAATCGCATAGCGATTTTTTATTTATTTTTGTATTGATTCGAAATGTTTTTTTTTGGTCCCTTGAATTTCGAATTAACAAGGTTCTATTATAATATGATAATAGTGATAGAAATATTATGATATACATTTTATTTAGATATATTAGGTCCTTACATATGAAATTGGCGTTTAGTATGGGAGGAACATAAAGCCGATTTTTTTTTATTATAATATTTTTATTTATTATAATATTTTTATTTAATCAAAGTATGTACCATTGCTATCTATGCACTTTTGCCATCTCATAGGTAAGTTCATCGATCCCTTTATTAAAAAAACCATTCGGACGGGAATCAATAAAATCTTTGAAGGCGGGTTGGACTGCCCCATCGGAGTTGAATTTTTTCCTTTGCAAGAAGTTATCCAAATTTCGAAAAAAATGGTAATCTGTTGGGGCAAGGTCCGGAGAGTACGGTGGATGTCTTAGACATTCCAATTGAAGCTCCTCTAATTTGGTAGCCGTCTGTTGTGCAGTGTGTGGTCTAGCGTTATCATGAAGCAGCAGTGGCCTAGAGCGATTAACCAGCCTCGGTTGTTTAGCAGCTATCTTTTCCATCATGGTTTGCAGTTGCTGACAATAGACATCTGCCGTAATCATATGGCCAGATTTAAGATTTAAAATCCCTTCATTATTGTGCTGGTTGAGTAATGCAACGCAGCAGTCAACGGGCGTTTGTTGATTTGCTTCACTCAATTCGTGAGGTACCCACCTTTCAAGCTTTTTCACCTTACCAATTTGCTTCAAGTGGATTAAAACAGTTTTATCACTAACACCGCAGCCTGCAGCTAACTCGGATGTGGTTTGCGATGGATCCGCTTCCACAATAGCCTTCAATTTTTCATTATCAACTTTGGTCTCCGGCCGTCCACGGGGCTTGTTCTGCAGGTCGAAATTTCCAGAACGGAAACGTTGGAACCAAAAACGCACTGTGTTTTCTTTTGCGGCATCGTCGCCATACACATCATTAATCCTTCGAGCCGTTTCTGCAGCACTGGTGCCACGGTGGAACTCGTACTCGTAAATAACGCGATATTTCAAGTTTTTCATTTTGTAAACTGAGTGACGCAAAGAAAAAAACAATTGAGGAAAAAACAAATGAATTATAATTTTCAAAACACAAATACATGAGTAAATAGTTGTATAAATTTGGATTTGGAATTCCTAACCAAAGAGAAGATATTTGAGATCAAATTTGCCAGTACGGCAAAACGCCAATTTCATATGTAAGGACCTAATATTATTTTATTTAGAATTTTTTTATTAAATACAACTTGTTTCAAAGTACTGACTGCACAAATCTGGTGTTATTTCTAATGAAGATACAGCGTTATCGAAATGGATCAAAGTTGAATTAATCTAAGTGATTCCTTTTAATTGTTCCCAAGAAAAAATTCAGGTAATTTCTCACTTTGGCTAGGCCTGTTCTAAAGAAACCGCCTAACATTTTAATTTTCTGTATTTTATGATAAAGTACTATAAGCAGTATAAAAGCATGAGTAATGAAAACATAAGTAATATCAACAGTGTTAGAAAAAAAAGAGTATAAAAGATTATACCTTTACTACAATCAAATTTCAGGTGGAAGCCCAGAAAGCACAGTACCTGTCTTTACGCAGGAATGTCCTCAAAGATCCTACCGACGTCTTCGCCGAGAAAAGCGGAGCTCCCAGCGGCGGGGCTCAACTATCACTGGACTGGCTCACCAAGGGAGGTGTGGCCGCCTCTCAGGCCCTGCCCCCCAGCGCTGTCGTGAGCGACCCGCTCGCTGCATTGGGTACGCTGCTTTCATAACAACTCATCGTTCATGTTTATAATTCAATAGATTGGTTTATACAAAGTTTTTTCTTGTTGTTGACATAATATCATTCTTTTACGTTGTTCCTGAAGCTCCCCTTTTCTCAAACTTTTGTAAACGACATCTCAAAAACTATTAGGTTGATTTTGTTAAAATTTTACAAATATCTTACCAAGTACATTATCTACAGTGTAGCATGTTGATCATAGCATAGCTGATCTTATTTGCACAAAAAAATACTTGTTTTTTTCGTTTCGCTTCATCATGGACATTACAACAAGAAAACAATTCAAAATGTTCTTAGGTTTTCACGGCTTATCATCATCATCATGATGATGTCATCATGATGATGATGATAACATCAGCCCTGATGATGGACCCTGCAATGGGATCCGAAACGTCAGCCAGAGAGGTCACATATACACGGTAGAATATCTCAGAAAACTATGCACAGAAGAAAACAATTGACTTTTTCATTTCACTCAACCCCTGGCAACATGATGGCCACATTGCATGTTCCACATTTTTAGATTCACAATGATAAATAATATTTAAATAGTATTTATTTGAATGTATTGAGTTCCGCTTTGAATAAATTACGTGATTTGTTCTGGCTTTTTTGTGGCATATTTCAATGAAGTTAATAAATGCACGAATTCATTTCTCAAGTGCAGCCGGGTATTAAAGCCAGCAATATTTAGTTTTGAGACTTTTAGTCTCGGTTAGTACTGTTTTAACTGTTTTGCATAATTTGCTTGCAGGAGTGAATAAGACAAAAGCTAACCCCCTCGGCCCCACGCCGTTCAGCTTGCTGGGCCCCCCGGGCTTCGGAGGATTGTCATTTCCGACCAAGGCGCCCGCCACTGTCTCCAACACCCTAGGTTAGTAAGTAGGCATTCTGCATTTTTATCTTACCCATCATTTATTCTTATTTATTATATTTGTACTACGATCTGAACCGTAATATTAATTCTCTAGTAATTTTACCCGCATCCTGCAAAGTATATACCTCGTAACTTTCTACAACGGACAAGGTTAGAACCCTTGATCTGTAGGAAAGTGTCTTACCACTAGACCAACAACAATATCCCATTTTCCTTCATTGCTCATGTGAATTTTACATACACTCTCATTTCTTCACTGGTAAAGGATAATTTAAAATGATTATTATGATTGCTGTTTTTTCTATTACGTATTTAATTTTTATATTAACAATATTTTGACTGTAATTTCTACTATTTTATATCAAATCACAAATATTTTATAAAAAATCAAAACAAATTGAAGAAAACGCAACACCAAGTTTAAGAGACAATTTTAAAATCCCAAAATGCAATACAAATAAATATCAACAGGGTTTCATATAATCAGGCATGAAATTTTTTAACAACCTTCCAATCGAAATGAAAAAGATACAGGATACAGAACAATTGAAGAGCAAATTGAAAGAACATCTCTATGAACGGAACTAGACACCATTACCTTCAAAGTCAAAGGCGTTCACTCTACTACTTCATTCTAGATATATAATATAAGAAGACCCCATGGCAAAAATTTTTTAACTAAATTTTTTTTCAAAAATGAGTTAATAAGCTCTCTAAACTAAATAATGTACGCTCTTTCCATTGGAAATAAGTTCAGAACTTAAAAATAATTAGAACATGTTCAAATCATAGGGATAAACATGTTAACTACACTTTTTCATATAAATCAAATCAGTTACTAAAGGGAAGAACATGTTATCTTCAATAAATAACATATTCATGCCATCATTCTGAAATTAACACGCCTTTTAATTTGATTGGAATATTTATGGTTAATATAAATTTTCCTCTGGCAGTAGTGTCATATATTTGTTTTTATTTGAAGACTATTATAATATTTACTTGTATATTATTTTTCAATAATTTTAAATGGTACATACCATGTTTTATATTATTAATTAACATGCCAGGTATTTTGTAATTTTGAATAATGGATGGTAAAAGCTTATAGCATTTGAAGGGTTGTTTGATGTTCGTGTTTTACCAATTTTAAAAAGGTGTTACTCTATTGAAAATGAGTTCCAGAGGCGAAAAAATGGTTGTTAACTAAATTTTTTAGGAAAATTTAGCATATTTTTATTTTTTGAGCATAAATGCGTATTTTTTACTTTGTAAATACTTTTTTGATATTTTAGTGACATAAATCAATAAAAATTAATCTTGAATTAGCAATAAAACATATTTTTCAAAGGCGAAATGCAAATGTCTAATTATGTGAAAATAACTTAAATGTTATTTAACAACTTCTTGCCATGGGGTCTTCAAAATATAAAATAATTAAATGTAAGGAATTATATATAGAAATTCAAAGTTCCTTGTCCGAGCACAAGAGCAATGCTCTTAAATGGAGAGGAACTATGAATAACACAATTGTGTAATAAATATTATTGTAACAATAAATAAATAAAAAACTTAACACGGAGTATAAAATTGTTCAGAGATGAACTAAAACCCTTCTTTAGATGAGGGGATTGGGACACAGCGAAAGTATGTGCCCCCCTCGCACATATTGAAGACACATTTAAAATGCAGTTAAAGTAATTGTTATTGCTTAATTTAATCCCCTAGTAAACAAAACAGTTTTTTTTACAATAAACATATTTTAAATTTTTTTATATTTCGTTCCGAACTGAGTTCAAGTAAAAAAACTTTTTTCTAATAAAGCGCGACTCGTTTACCAAGCCATTATATTTTTTTAACAGTATTTCGTTTCATTGTAGTAGTAGTACCGTAGTAACAGAACCTTATCGTAATTGTCTCAGAATTTACGAGGTCGTAGTAATTTTTTTAAACGAGTCAAACATTGAAGAAAAAACATTGTTTATCAAGAAATTTACCTTAGTTCATGTCTACATATTTTAGTGGTCTGCGCTTTAGTCTTTCATAGTTTTTCTTAAAAAATTATTCATGTTTCATTTCCTCAGGAAATACGTCATCGTGGTCATTCTCGTCTCCAACATCCGGCCTTGGGACCACCGCGATGGGTCAATCGAACCTGTCGTGGTTGGGAGGCAGCGAGCAGAGTCCCTTCGCCCTCCAGAAACCGCCCGCGGGGAACAAGAGGGGCAAGCACTGATACGCAGACTCATTCGGCCGGAGGCAGAGATAATTTGCCCGGTCGGATGTGACCCATCACTGTCCGTCGAGATTGCGAGTGAAGTTTTAAGGTATTCCATGGCACTGTTACATTGGAAGATTGATCTTATGTTTAGAATATTAAAAAATCCGCACATGTTTTGTAAAGTGGAAGATGAGATAAAGTTGATTGTTCATCTCAAATTTCATGTCTAAGGGCCGGTTTTATCAACTTGGATTATAGTTGGCGATGACATTCTTAATTGTGAATAGTATAAATGAGATTTTTGAAATGCATCATTAAAATTGTTTTTATTTAATTTTTCGACATTGTTTTGTCGGAAAAGGCGTACCCCTAATCGACAATCTAAGAAACGGTACTCCTGAGAAATGTCACTCCTTCATTTAACCCAATGTATGATATACTAATTCATTGTCAACAATGCCTAGCGTCAAAATTTATTTAGAGTAGCGTCAAAATCCATTTCTTCCAAGAAAATGTATTGTTCAAGATCTAAATAAATTACTTTTCCTGTTAAGTATATATTATAGAAACAGTTGATCGTCAGAAAATTTTGTGGCATCCTACATAATATTGTACATATCAACACAATAACGAAAAATTAAATAAAAACAATTTTGAAAACAAATGTCAAGAATTACCCCTAGTAAATTACAAGCGCACTGTCTTAAACAAGGTCCACAGTTTAAACTGTCACCATGTTAAGATCCACAGTTTAAACCGGTCCTAACTCTTGGGAATACTATTCCATAGACACCTACTATTTGACTATTATTTTATCAGCAGCATATGACAGATCCTTGTACGTGAATTGTTTGTGTAGTTTTTTTATCCTGCTCCCGCAGTTTGGAATTTTTATAGACATTACACACTTAGAATCAGGTCTTAAAATGGTATTTCAAGTATCGTTATTGTTTTAACATAACATATGGCAAAAAATATCTTACCAACATTCGGGGTAGTATTTCAAACCTTTCAAATTATTGATGTTAAGGCTGGTCATTCATTTTTCAAACTGTCAAAGTGTCGTATTGCGTTGATAGATCATGCTATTTCAATACGAGAACAAGACATGAACAAACCTCATATCAGATAAACATTGCATGGGCGTATTTACTTACGTATTCCTTCCAAGACAAAAAGGTGCGAGGAAACGAGACAACTATACGGAGTGCTGACGCTTAAAATATATGGAAACGCCCGAGAGCAAGTTGTGCTCTCTCAATGCGTGCAATTTTAAATGTTTTATGTCTAGAATTAAAAAAAAGCATATTTATATTTCTCAAATAATATTGTAAAAAAATAGTAAACAACCATTTTTCTTGTCATCAAACTGTTTTTTAATTGAAAAATTATGTTGCATAGGCATATTTAGGTATTATTTTGACTTCCGACTTGTGACTTTGACCACATTCAAATAATTTTACGAATTTAAAACGAAATACGATCCACATATTTATATTACACATTAAACTGAATTTAGAAATAAAATTGCGTTTTCATAGTTATTTCTTGCATCGAAACATCGATCCGCACATTAATTGAATAAATTTTATTAATTGATTGAACTTAGTATATACTCGCAAATTACAACATTGTGATGTATTACACACTTATGCGCGGGCACAAACCGCGACGTTGTCAAACGTCATATGTACTTGAAATGAATGCAAATATTGACTGAACAAAATAATAGATCTGTTAAAAAGGCATGTAACTCACGAATTATATTGTTTGGTTTGGAATCTTGCTCTGTCGGATGCTGCGCCAATATCTTCAATGTGCACTTATGCAAGTATTTTTTTAACATTTCTTGAATATGTTTAAAGTCCAGTAAGTCCTTTGGAATATATAAACAAACAAAACAGCGCAGATACAGCTGGCTAGAATATGTAAACATCCGCAGGTGTTTTAACAATCATAAATTATTTTTGAATTTGTCACTCCAATATCAAAGATATGATTTATTTATCTTAAATAGAATGTTTTTGAATAGATAAATTATAGATAAATAAACAATTGAACACAGGTTGCGATGGATATATTATCAACAGAGAAATATGTCTGGAGTGAAGCTCACTAACTATGAAATGCGTTATTTTTATTACTCACCCATGATAATGGGATTTGGAGAACTACGTTGATCTTCTATATTACACTCATGTTTTGTTGATATTGATATGATTGACACAAACATTGAGAACATGTTTTTGAGTTTGGAATAATATAAATACTTAAAGATAATAAATTTATTGCTAATCTTTTTTTTCTCGTGGTAGATCCTAGAACACGGCCATAAGCACAATTCGCATTACACTCAGGACACTTATATTGAGACATTTTCCTTTTCTTGGAATCTGCACAGACTCGACAGGCTCACGAAGCTTTGGAGACTTTTCTGTTCACGATATTGGTGCAAGCATATGTTTCGCTATTGTCTTGTTAGTCAGTCTCACAGGTATATCACGCGAGGAATGCGGATGAGGCGCTGGTCGAAGTGCGACGTGAAATTTTTGTAACAACTGTCTTATTACAGCTAATTGACAATCTGCTAGATACACATTTTTGTTCGTTATCATTTTGTATATTATATAAGCGTTCAATAAGTATAATTTCACTATATGGAAGGCGACTTTTTTATAACACTTTATTGTTTTTCGTAGGTAACTTAAACTACCAAACATTATGTCCACTTTGTCCACAGAGCCCATACACTTATTATAGTTGATGATGCACTTTGGTTTGATAATTGGTTGGCTCGTTTTCATGTATGATATCACTCTTTCATATCAAATTTGCTATGAAGACGAGTGCCCTCCACTTACGGGCACCGTCTATTCTTCGGTGCAGTCGTGGCTCTACGACTTACAGGTATCATACATAATTTAGTCACAGAGGAAGAAAAGGAGGTGTAAATTAGGCGCGGTATTCGAGGTCCACACAGTTTAATATACACACAGTCAAAGGCAAGGCATTATAGTATTTACAGAAAATTCAATTATTATAATAGGCGAAAGAAAATATACAAACAACACATACAATTTCCAAAAAAAAATTTTTTTTTTTTTGAAGAGAAGTTAAAATTTAAACACAATCCACAATTATATGTATATGAAAGAAAAGGAACAGAGAATAACGCAATCTGCTTCCCTGAGGAAGATTACTTGGAGAAAAGTTAAGTTAGTTTAAAATTCGAAATTATCTAATTAATATTTAAAGAAAACAACATAGAAATGTACAATCTACTTACTCATAGGATATTTTTGAGAAAAATCACATTAATTAAATTCAAAC
Source organism: Agrypnia vestita (assembly GCA_016648135.1). Lineage (NCBI taxonomy): Eukaryota > Metazoa > Arthropoda > Insecta > Trichoptera > Phryganeidae > Agrypnia > Agrypnia vestita. The sequence continues at coordinate 43,620 of JADDOH010023325.1, read as the reverse complement.
TATCTAATTAACTTTATGGATAAAAGGAAAAGCAAACAAGATCGGGCTACTGTACCAATTATCAACATAAAGGTTGTGACCTTTTCCGAAGTAGTCTCTAAGGAGTGTAGTCACCGCCTCCAAGACTCCGAGGCATTCCTTGTCAGTTATGTCAGTCCTTTCACCAACGTAAATTATGAAGTCTAGAATGAAGCCAGTCTTAACGTTGCACAAAACAAACATGTTGACTCCAAGCCAATGACGTTTAGTGGGAATAAATTGTTTAAAACTTAAACGTCCTTTGAAAACAACTATGCTTTCATTTGTGCACAGGTTTTCAAAAGGCGTCAGAATTTTTTTTTTTTAACAATTCGCGGGTATGGTCAACCAGAATTCTAATTTTATGAAGTCTGTCACCGGGTATTTGTGTGTCAGGATCGGAAAAATGTAACATGTGCAGCAAAATTTCATATCTATCTCTGGGCTATATTTTTCCGAAAATAGTACTTTCGAGCAAAAGATCGGTTGACCAATGTATGTTGCAAAAAAATGTACATTTCTTCGACAGATGTGTCTCCCATCTACGAAGCCTGGAATATTGGGAGCGTTCCTGTTTCGAAATAGTGGCTAAATAATATTTATTTGTTTCGTCAACTATTTTTGACATAATGTCATTCAAAAAGTATTGAAAAAAGTCAATTTTTGTTGAATTTTCTGTAAATAAAGTAGAGGTCTATGCCTGACACAAATTCATCGAATATAATTAAACGAATTAACTTTCTTTATCACCACTTAATTTTTGGTAAAACCAACCGGTTTCGGAAACAACGTTACTTCGTCAGGGTATACTTAATACTAATTAACTTTACAAAATTATGAAAAATCATACTTCAGTGTCAAGTAGTGTCCAAATGGGGGTAAATAGTGGGGGATGTGAAAGAAGCAGGTGATAGGGTGAATGGGGGTTGCGGGGGCTTGAGCCGTGCGCTTGTTTGGCGGAGACTGGAGGCGTGCTGATGCGCCTGATTGAGGCTGGCGGTGTTAAATTCCTGTTGGAGACAGGGGAGGTTCTGGGGCTGGGACGGGTGCACTTGCGCTTTTGATTGGGTTGCTGCCATTCCGTGGCAGATGACTCTTCGTCTGTAGACGGGTCAGGAGGGTGGGGGGGGGGTGCGTCCTCTTTCCTCGATGGAGGAAACAGAACAGGCTTCAGAGGTGCTTCGATCGCGGCTAGAGCGGTGCTGGGATGTGGCAGTTGGTGAGGGGGAGGGGATGAGGGGGAGGGGGGTTTGTTAGAGATTGTTTGGAGGCTGATTGTGCCGGAGCGGAAGCCGTCCTTTAGTAGAATGACAACGTAGGCCATTTCGGTCTCACTTAGTGGACGATCCATCCTGTCTCGGATGAATGTTTCCATGTTTGGGGAATATTTAAGTGTGGTGCGAGACCACTTGAGGTTGATGGTTGGGGGGAGGGAGAGTTTCGTGGCGTGTCTTCAGACATGGTGGGTGCTTATTTGCGTTGGGCGGGGTGATTTGGCAGTTGGGGGGGGGTAGGGGGGGTAGTGGTGTTGGGGGTTGGTCTGTGTTAGCGCACTAGTACCCAAGTGAGCGCGCGCACGGATACGTTGATGCACGGACTCGCAGCTGTATGAGTATTCGAATACTTAAAAGTGCAAATTTGAAAATATAGTAGTGTGTGAACACACTAAAACATTCGCAAATCTACAATTAATATGCATTCACACAGCAGCGCGGACGTGCGTGGCGCAGCCGTACCGCAATCAGATGCGTAAGAGCAGGCCTTCACTAGACAATAAAATCCTTGAAGAGAGGTTGGCTGTTTTGAACGGGGAGTGAGGTGGTTTACTTTGAACGTTTTGCGTGTCTCCTGGGCAGGAGGTATGTACTCACAGGGGCTGTGGAATGCGGGGATTTTACCTGCACTTCGGTGCATGTGCACTGGCGGTTGCGGCCGGCGCCGAGGGTCGGCTAGACAATAGGGGAGAAAGTGGGTTCGTGGAATTCGGTTAATGGCCGTTGACGGCAGGGCCGTACTAGGGATTTGCGATTTGGAATTTTCGTCGGTGAGAGTAATACACAATGATTTAGAGCAAGTACTGAACTCTGCTGGACAAAAAGACAAAGAAAAAGCAAGTGTGGAGACTCACCGGGGCAGGGAGTGTTGATCTCATTTTTCTGGGATATTATCTATATTTTTTCTGAAAACAGGATTTCTCAGCATAGAGACAGTCTTATCTTTTGTATAAGGGATGAAATTTTCAATGTAATCAAACTCTAATATGGGCTTTAATTCAATATAATCGTAATGTTCCAACAAAATGGGTCCATATTTTCTTACAATTCTTTGACTTTTAGGATCTAAATTCTGTAATACAGATTGGGTTAAACCAATGGGACATCCAAATGTTATATCTACTAAAGGCCATTTCCCATGTTTCAATGTATAATTTCTGATAAAATCTTCTTTTGCAAATCTAATACAAGTCACTGGCCCCTAATTCAAGATCACAAAATGGATGTCCCATAAATTTGGATAAACATGATAGCTCGAAATGACGGGATGGGTGATTGAGTTAATTGCTCTCTAACTATCTTTTCGTTATAAGGTTGACACCTGAATGTGTCAATAAATTCTAAAAATGCGTCATGGGTACAAAACTTTTGCTTTGCTAACAAAGCGTGCCTATAAGTCCAATTATTATACTCAGGCATGTGTATTCTTCCATCAACGGGTCGCTCAATTTGCATTGGTCTACCATATTTAATATAAGTTCTATTAGTTTCAAAAATAACGGCTTTCAAAATGTTTAGCATGTAAAACTACGACACCCCTATCCTACAACTTATTTCTTGACGGGTCGTAACATAACTTAATGTTTTCTTCATGTTGAAATAGAGATGCGAACAGCTCGGGACTATTTACGATGGTGTTAATAACCCTAAAAAGCTTACTATGATCAGAAAATTTCAAATTATACCTTTCAGTAACAGTGGCCGACAACGATGGATACATCAATTCATTAGAAAATGGTTTCATGACATCGGCAGATGAAACGCGATACTCTTCAATATGCGCGAAATTTGCCATGTCTTTACGCCCCAACTTAGTAAAAAATTTCATCGGGTCGGGAACAATCCGCAACCTATATATAATCATATATCTTGCCTTGAAGCACTTCCGCCACATGTAGAAGCCAGGACATTTACCATCTTCACAGACCATTAGCCAATCATTTACGCCTTTCAGCAGAAAGTTGATAAGCGTTCGCCAAGACAATTCCGACACCTGGACTATATCAGCCAGTCATCATCCTGATAAAAATCCTCTCAGCATCTGACCAATTTTCGTCCTCCTCAAGCTCGAATCTCTCCATCAAAAACAGACAAAAAACTCACTCATTTTCCAATAAAGCAAATCGCTCACTGAGAACACCCACAAACAACAAATAAAGAACTCAAATAAACGAATTATAAAGAATTAACAATATAAAATGCATTCCCTCTAACTTAACCATCTGCATAGCTTAAGCTTTAAGTGGCACCGTTAAGCGCTACTAGGTAATTGAACTAAAACCTCAAATCAAACTAAATCAAAATTTAAGGGCTACGCCGATATCGTCAATTAAATATTCAAAGTCTATATGTGAGTAAGCTCTATATTGATCCGCAGATGTCATAGCGGATTGCGCCGAAACGCTAATATCAGCGAATCTACCAGAACGTTCACGCACACGATAGGTTTCGACCAACACAATCGCAGCATCATCAAAATATGAATTTAAACAGAACAAATAAACATTTTGTTTCAAACTTCGTGAAACTTTACTAACTATACGCACCTGCTCCGTCAAACACGCCTTGGCGAACGTACGTAGTACTGTATTTCAGACATATTGAAAGCCGTAAGTGGTCTCAAAGGACTCTCTATCATAAATACCAAAACACCAAATCGGCAGATTCCAAGTTATGCAGTTTGACAGACTCGACAGGGTGCAAGAGGAGCAGCCCGCGCTGGGCTTCGGACCCCCGCGCTGTAATATTAAGACCAATGGTATTTTATTTTAACTTACTTTAACTCAAGTAATAAGTTCTGTTGGGAAGGTTCGTAGGTCGATGGAATGAAAGAGCGATTGGTATTTAATGTTTATTCCTCGACCGGAGTTAGGCTCCGGGAGCAAATAAAATATACAGGTTACGGTGCGTAAATAAGTTAATTATTAATTACAAAAAAAAGTAAAAAATTTAACACGTATAAAAAAGATCTGACATATTTATACATATCTCAAATTACGTGGAAACGTCTAATAGAAGATTAGCTCGAAGAACAATGCCGTAAACCAAATAGTTATCGGTCCATTCTGAATCACCGCAGAGGATGTGGTAAGAATATTGAGAAATAAGACTTTTCTTGCCACCGTAGCGGCGCACATTGGGTCAAAACCGTAATTTGAGGGACTTGGGGACCAACTTTTTTTTTACTTTTTTCTTTATGCGGATGGATAGAGCTCATTAACCTCATCAATAGTTGTCCTATGAAACTTTTTCCTAAACTTTATAGTTTGGGCAGAAAAAGTGTGTTTTGTTTTTTTTTGTATGGAGCGGAACAAATAAAATTAAATTTCTGCTAAGTAGCGACTGACCCTGCTCTGAAACCTTTTTTTTTTATCATACCTTGTCTAGTCTACCATCGTTTGACGCTGTGAACATGTGAATAAAGTTGCAACTCTGCGAGATAAATGGATCGAAAAAATAAAAAAATGTATATATTTATAATCTTATTTTTTATTTTCGTAATTTCTTTTAAGTCAAGCTAAATATGTTTCAAGTCATGCCAATAGGCATGACACCAAAATGCTGAATGGTCAGTCCCATGTACTAACAATTTATGAATACTGGAAGGCATGTAATACGAGGGGTATAACTTAATATACATCTCTGCAGTGCCTTACAAAATTCGGAGAACTTAATAAGCTCCACGCGCTCTCCAGACGAAATAGTGTGAAGAATCACGTGAAACCTTTCTATTAAATCTCTACTAATGTGGGCTGTGGTTTCTGCATCCTTGAAAAATTTTCTGGCAGTATTTCCATCATTGGTTGTGCCAACCCCTTGCTAAACTACATCAATAAGCAAACCACAGTCTTTCTTAAACGCTTGCTGTATAGCGCACTTTCTGAGCGTCATTTTTTCTTTATCATCGCCCCTGCAACTCCATTGTTTAAACTCTAAATGAAAAGCTGCAAAACAAAAAGAAATGTCACTTAAAAATTTAATTTCATAGAAAACTAACCATAAATTGACATTTGAGAAAATTATTTAAGTTAAAAAGTATTTTTTACCAATGTGGAGTAAGCACTCCATGCATCTTATCCAGGCATACTGAAACATTTCTTCATTCTTTTCTCTTCGGACTAGCGATTCTAGATTGTTCATCTCTGATGGCTTTGCTTTACAAATATCACAGATAGCTGAAGATGTCTCTGACAAATATGATGTTATTTTTCCGTCAATCATCGTCATGAGCAACTGATGCTTTATTTCAATTTGTCTGATTTTTGATGGCTGAAGTTCTTCTTTTATGCTAGCATTTATGGCTGCCACTGTTGACTTGGTTTCTTTGGTAAATTTGAACATAATCGGACGGCAATAGAACATTGACGAATGTCGGTCGTTTTCCCAAATAATTGTTCCATCGCATTGTTGAAGCCTTATTGGAACTAGACTCGCCATGAAAATAGAAGAATCGTCAAACTCAGTTTCAGTATTTTGTTTGTAATTGCTTTGACCTGAAGCACTGTCAAATCCCCATTTGCTATAAGTAGTAAATTTGTAGACGTGTCCAAATCTAAGCAAATCACATTTAAAAGTCTTGATACCGTCAAGTTGAGCAAGGCTTGCAATTTAATAGAAGCTCCTTCGGTAACAATTATGTCTTCTTTAGAAAGATAACATTTTGATTTAGCTTGTTTAATTTTATAATAAGAAGGATATAATTCAGACACATTGTCACTGGCTGCCTCTCTTAGGTTTATATACTGCCACTTACTTAATTTAAGTGAAACTAGTAAAGCTAACGCCTTTTCGGGTGAATATATACTACTTTTCGCTTTACTGACACTTAAACACTCCTTCACTTTTTCAACATCTTCTGGGTGATATAGCAAGTGATTCATTATTTTTCCTACATCTTCATTTCCAGTGCTTCTTAAACTCGAAATCGCACGAGCATTAAGTTCCTCCGCCTCCGGGGACGAGAGCGATATATTTATTTGTTCCACACGTCTTCGTTTTTGCTTGCAGCTCAAATCTTTAAAAGGTTTCCGAGGTGTAAACGTAGATGTCGATGCTTCTGATGTAGTTAGTGGTAGATTTTCAATATCGTCATTATCGCAAACCTCGAGCTCTTCCTCAGCATTCACAGCTTCAGATACGATTCCTTCAGGCCAGCTTATTGCACTTTCTAACCAATCACCATTTTTCCTTATCAACTGGGTTAACGTGCGACTACTTTGTTTCCATCTAGCACTAATATTTGAACAATATCTCGCACAGAACTTTTGAAACTGAACACTTTTTTCTTCAGTCACATTTATTTTCTGTTGCAGGAATTCGAAAAGTTTTTTACTATCCGTCAGTGATCCCAACTGCTGTCTTAAGATCATAAATAAATCTTAATTATTAACTAAACTCCCCATTATAGCAAAATGAAGAACGATCACAATCACGAGATGTAAGTAGCAGTAGGAATAAGTGAATACTAGTTATAATATACGAATACTCCAGTAACAAAAATAACAAATTTACAATTTTTCGATAACCCCCATTAACTAATTAGTGACAGTAATGGGTAAAAGAGAAAACTTTATTTTTCAGTAATTGTTTTTTTTTTTTTACATTGTACAATATTTAGTCCCACAAAGCGACTAAAAATACGTTTGTCTGTAGGTTCATTTTTACAATTGTAAGTAAGAGATAAAAAACGAAAACAATTAAGTACAAAAAACAACATAAAAGAAATTTTCAGTACAAAGTTCAAAATTTTAAGCAAATTAAGAAAAGAGCTATAAATAAAGAAAATAGCAAATTAGAAATAAATATGGCAAAAATTAAGGAAAAAGAAAGAGAAATATATATAAATATAAACATCACTAATTATTCAAAGTCATTATCATAATAAAGCACTTAATTATATTATTATTATTCCTTTAATGACTAATTAATTATATTAGTCATTAAAGGAACAAATAACAATATATAATTATGTAATGAAATTTTACACACATGTGTCCGAGAACTTAGAGAAGAACTTTCGAGAAAAACGCGAATTGGACCGTCACAAATAATCGCGATAATATCATCGTCATTAGTGATATGAGTTTCAAATTCAAATGAACTAATGTGCAAATGTGTGGGACCCCCTTCTAATTCAATATCAATGAATATATATTTTACCAAATGTATTTGAATTTAACGTTAATGGTAATAAATTCTGAATTCTAATTTTAGATTCAGTCTCAAAAATTTCCCAAACCTTGAGTCTGCCATTGTTCTTTATTTGCCGAATCTAGCTTCTAAAGCATCTGTTGAATTTTGCCAGGAAGAAAGTATTTGAAATTTAAATTTTGTATACAATATTTTGACATTTCTAATAAACAGAAAGTAGTGTGTGATATGGCTAGGTGAGTTTCCCGGGTCAAAGAATTACATTTTAAATATAAAGCTTTCCAAGTATCTAGCCAAGTGACGAATTTCTGCAAAAAAATTAGGTTTTCATTTTCAGGATTCGGTGTTAGCGGTCGTTGTAAGAGATCATTATATCTGATACCTTTATTAGGGGTTTTTAAATTAACTTTTTTCCATCAATTAGTAATTATTTTTATAAATTCTGCAGTGCTTTTGAAATGCTCATCAAAAATATTTATAACTATTTTAACATTTTATCTTTTAAAAGTGCTCGGGCAAAGTGATTTCAGATTTAAGCCATAAGAATATTTTAGAATATCTTGATTTTTTGAAAATGTTTTCATATTCGCATATTAGATTATTCGTGCATTCAGAAGTCACTTTAAAAACACGCTCTTACGTATTCTGGAGAATGAATGTTTTCATCTGAGCAGTGCAATTATTCGTGCAATACAAAGTCAATCTTTAAACACCCTGCTCTTACGCACTCTAGTGAAAAAATGTTTGCATGTTCACAGTGTAATTATTCATGCAATACAAAGTCAATCTTTAAACACCCTGCTCTTACGCGCTCTAGAGAAAAAATGTTTTCATGTTCGCAGTGCACTTATTCGTGCAATACGAAGCGGCGGGGTAGCGCGCCGTTTTGGAGCTAGTCTAAAGATGATGCAAAACAGTCCACCGATGACAAAAATCGGTCTTGGAAGGACACCTGCACTTCAAACTGTAGGTACTTGCTTGATCGAGCCTGAAGCAAATTTGTTTCTGCTAGCGGAATCAGCTTTGGGCGCGTAGATGATGCAATATACGCAATGTATTGGATATGATTACGTATGTAATTCATTTGTTCGGAGTTTCTGCCATTAGAATCTAGCTGCTCAACAAGAATTCACTTTTTTTTATTATTATAAATAAAATTGTTTATTGCAGTTGGCTTGCAAACGACAAGGACCTTCCTAAGTTTTTGGGTAATCTAAAAAAAGGTTGCAGAATTGCACGCACAAAGTCCGAGCAAGCTCCGCATTTCTTGGGCTTATTATCAGCACGTCTGCTTCTGCGCAGTTCGTTAGATCATTACCATACAACGCGACCTACACAAATACAAAACAAGCATTGAAAGAAAAACACAAAAATGTGAAGTGGACAAGATAAGAAGAAATTAAATTAACGATAAACTTATTAACATGGCTACTACTTCCGACTTAATAAGACAGTGAGGATGTACGTAGTTAATGGGCGAGATGGACAATGTAGTATTCCACTCTATTCCCATTAAAACCGAGCACACAATTGTCATAGAAGAACTTAAGGAGAAGAACTTAAAGAAAAAGGGGCTAGATAACACAGCCGACTCTCAAGGGTCTTTTAATGATTATCTTAAAAGTGAGAGTAATGTATACAGGTGTTGTAAATAAAGAGTAACCAATTTTTAAATATGCTTCAGCAGTCTTTCATGAAAAAAAATCTGAAGAACAATATGTGGTTAATCTGTGATAGCACTTTTTATCGCCAGGCAATCGGATAGTGGAAACGGTGTGGCTCTTATTCATCTCATTAAGGACTTGCTATGTTAGAATAGACCGCCATCCTATGGGGTTGACTTGTACCACTTGCTAGTTACAGAACTCTGCATGGCCGCATAGCTTCCAGCAAGACTTCTTGAGGCAGACACTGATCCTCTTCCTCAGTATTGGGTTCCAACTGTGTATTCGTTTTGAGCATGTCAGTTTTGCCTTCAAAAATCATTTGCTCGAGGAGTCTATGAACCTAGCCTTCACAATATTGAATGAAGGATGAAATCTCAGAAATGCTGAAAAGCCATTGAGTAAGCGATGAGTTGGTCGAGTCTTTTATGGACCTCTGAGAAAGATAAAAGTAACCTCGTACAATGTCCATGTCATCGGTAGGTGTACATGTTAAGGCTTAGACTTCTTTTACGCTGTCTTTCACTGCATAATTCGGATGAATATTTATCCATTTTGTAAAATATACTTGCCCCGATACGGGCCCGTCAGAGCGGCAGAGATGCGCCATCGTCCTTTCGATAGCGAAGACAGCCTCACATGGTTGTCATCCACGGTATCTCAGGTCGCGATCTAGTCATGATCACCGACTCAGAAAAAAGGTCGGGGTGGTCACACATGTGTCCGAGAACTTAGGGAAGAACTAAATTTCGAGAAAAACTCGAATTGGACCGTCACAAGTAATCGCGATAATATCATCGTCATTAGTGATATGAGTTTCAAATTCAAATGAACTAATGTGCAAATGTGTGGGACCCCCTTCTAATTCAATATCAATGAATATATATTTTGCCAAATGTATTTGAATTTAATGTTAATGGTAATAAATTCTGAATTCTAATTTTAGATTCAATCTCAAAAATTTTCCAAACCTTGAGTCTGCCATTGTTCTTTATTTGCCGAATCTAGCTTTTAAAGCATCTGTTGAATTTTGCCAGGAAGAAAGTATTTGAAATTTAAATTTTGTATACAATATTTTGACATTTCTAAAAAACAGAAAGTAGTGTGTGATATGGCTAGGTGAGTTTCCCGGGTCAAAGAATTACATTTTAAATATAAAGCTTTCCAAGTATCTAGCCAAGTGACGAATTTCTGCAAAAAAATTAGGTTTTCATTTTCAGGATTCGGTGTAAGCGGTCGTTGTAAGAGATCATTATATCTGATACCTTTATTAGGGGTTTTCAAATTAACTATTTTCCATCAATTAGTAATTATTTTTATAAATTCTGCAGCACTTTTGAAATGCTCATCAAAAATATTTGTGACTATGTTAACATTTTATCTTTTAAAAGTGCTCGGGCAAAGTGATTTCAGATTAAGCCATAAGAATATTTTAGAATATCTTGATTTTTTGGCTGGAAGCGTGCTATTGGAAATATTGAAATCTGGGAATACTAATATTTGCTGGGAATCTTTTTGGTTTATCCAATTGCTTCTGACACATTTAAATATATGAACAGAATCGAAAACATAAAATAATGACAATGAATTATCAAATGGACGGGAATAAGTTGTTTTCATTTCAAGTGGAGAACTAAAATAAGCTATCGCCTTTCTGTTGATGGAATTATTATCACTAACGACACATGTAATATAAAATCCTATTTCACAAAGATGTAAGATGATTTTTTATAATACTAAATAATTGCTCCGCATTTATAGTTTTAACATGAAGGATATGAACTATGTCTTTGTATGGTGAAAGTAAACTTTGAATCATAAATACGTGGGCAGTAGTGGTAACATTCTCGGTGTTATATGCTGAGCCTACTATATTTCCATCCTTTTAATCAAAAAATGCCTTAATGTGAATTTTGTCTATCATTGATGTTGCAATCTGTATTTCTCCCTTATATAACCCAAGAAATGACTGTCTAACTGTTCTAATTGAGGGCTGGTACTGTATTTTGAATATGAACATAGGTTTTGTAACGTACGCGGATGAGGAAATGTGACTGTATTCGAATGTTTTGAAAATTTGTATGCATGTGGTGATACTGTAAATAAAATACTGCAAAAAATTAGGGAATGCAGAGAAAATCTTAAAAGCATCCGGTTTTGAGTTTACTAGATTAATCTGATCTATTAAGAATTCAATTTTTTTACTATCACCATCCAATACTTTTTTTACATCTAAAAGTACATTGTGCGCACTTTCAAGAACAATGTCAACAGAACTATCCGAAACATTATTGTGAGTTGATAATTTTTTAAGAATATTTTCAAGTTCACAAATATCAATTACATTTGGCAGTTTGGCAGAATACTCGGAACAACGCTGACCCTAAGACGTGGAACTTTAAATGGCACAAGGTGCACTTCTCCAGCGTCTTCCATAATGTGTTGTGTTTCATTTTCTATATCCAATTTGTTGAAATGCAACTCGCACACCTGTAAATATACACAAAAATACTGCTTATTACACTTATTACTTAGGGGCCATTCAAATATTACGTGAGCAGAATTTTAATAATTTGTTACCCCCCCCTCCCCCTTATCAGCAAAAGTAAGCAAAGCTCTTACTCCTATACTCCTCCTATACTTACGTAAATTTGTACATTAGTAAATGTATTTTTAAGCCTGTTCAGATTTCTTTATTTTATTCATGAGCAGCAGTTATAAAGTCTAGAAATAAGGAATTTATAGACTATAAAGGAATTTAATGTATATTTAATATTAAACAAAGCAAATTATTAGCATTGGATTTAAATATTATATTCTAATTTATAAAAGTTATATTTTAGTTAATCCAAATGAATTGTCCCCAGTCCATGAGACTTGAATGACATCGTTCTAAAAACATAATTCAAACCTAAGATTGATATTAAAACCACTCTCACGCACTGGAGAATTGTTTTCGTGTTCGCAGTGCAATTATTTGTGCATTCAGAATTCAAATTTGAAATGTATGTGCTAAAGCAAATTCAAATTTGAAAAAACTTCTTTCATGTTCGCAGTGCAATTATTCGTGCAATACGAAATCACACTTTAAACGTTATGCTCTTACGCACTCTAGAGAAAAAATGTTTGCATGTTCACAGTGCAATTATTCGTGCAATGCAAAGTCAAACTTTAAACACCATGCTCTTACGCATTCTGGAGGAAAAATGTTTTCATGTTCGCAGTGCAATTATTCGTGCAATACGAAGTTACACTTTATGTTTTCATGTTCGCAGTGCAATTATTCGTGCAATACGAAGTCACACTTTAAAGCCATGCTCTTACGCGCTCTAGAGAAAAAATGTTTGCATGTTCACAGTGCAATTATTCGTGCAATGCAAAGTCAAACTTTAAACACCATGCTCTTACGCATTCTGGAGGAAAAATGTTTTCATGTTCGCAGTGCAATTATTCGTGCAATACGAAGTTACACTTTATGTTTTCATGTTCGCAGTGCAATTATTCGTGCAATACGAAGTCACACTTTAAAGCCATGCTCTTACGCGCTCTAGAGAAAAAATGTTTGCATGTTCACAGTGCAATTATTCGTGCAATACAAAGTCAATCTTTAAACACCCTGCTATTACGCGTTTTGGAGGAAAAATGTTTTCATGTTCACAGTGCAATTATTCTTGCAATTCGAAGTCACACTTTAAACGCCATACTCTTATGCATTCTGGAGGAAAATTGTTTTCATGTTCGCAGTGCACTTATTCGTGCAATATGAAGCGGCGGGGTAGCGCGCCGTTTTGGAACTAGCCTAAAGATAATGCAAATCAAGTCCGCCGACGACATAAATCGGTCTTGGAAGGACACCTGCACTTAAAACTGTAGGTACTTGCTTGATCGAGCCTGTGATGGATCCTCTTCTTCGTCTTTTAGCTCGAACCTACTCCTAACCGAGTTTACGCCTTGTTAGAGGCAAACATGCTATCTATCTATGTCGGATGAAGGCTCTACGGTTTTTAACATAGTATTTCCAAACACCCTCACTTTATTCAAGACCTCGCGTATTTAGCATAAGATAGGTGTTTTTATAAGACTTATTTAAAATCGAATCTATTAGTAACAAATCTTTTATCTTTTAACAATTTCCCGCGTGTTTAGCATAAAATTAGGTATCTTTATAACACATAGCTAGTTCTGAGGATCTGCAAATATTAGCTCTATATATGCCGAATTAATTAACTCTATAAAGCGTAGTAATTTCTGAAATTAATTACCCTTATAAAATAAAATTAAACCCTTACCCCCCTTTCCTTTTATCGTGAGCAATCAATAATGTCAAAGGGTATAATTACCCGTGCACAAATTTTCACTTGAAGCTCATTAAAATTTTCAAACACGGAATTTTAATCCACACTCTAAGTCGACGATAACAATCACCCAGAAACCGACGTGGGTCTTGTTGCCCGAGAAGACGTTCACCGAACTGTCTCGATTCTGGTTCCGCGTTGGCTCTAATACCCCTACCAGCAGCTAAAGGTCCGTGTTTTCGTGTGTTAAAGTCGTGTGTTTCCAGGATTTTGATATCCAAACCTTCGTTTTCATATTTCCGCGTGCCTCTAATTACACCTGCGAGATCGTCGCATGGGAACTGAAGGTCCTCTACTGTGGTGCTCGGTGCAAAATGGAAATACATTTATCTTAACCTAGGGAGCACGCCCTCGCGCTTAGGTGGCCCACTACCATAGTGTGACAGGACCTCCCTCACAAAGGGCTCAATGGCTGTGTACAACCTCGTGCTTATATCTAGCTTAAGTTAAGTCTAACATCCGCGCAACCGTTCCAGTATGAGGAAGTTGACAATCGTCAGGGCGTACACTAGGTCGACATCGCTGCCGACCACCGCCCCTAGACTGCCCTGAGGCGTGCAATCCCCCAAAGATGGCTCGCAGATCGGGCTCCGCATCCCCTGTCTCCCTCGCCCCTTTCGGTGGGCCGGCTGTCCCCTCCACCTCCGTCCTCCTTTTCTCCCCCTCTTTGTCCCTTCCTCTCGTCTGGTGTCCATTCTTCGTGTTTTCTGTGATTAATTAATATTTTTTTTTTCAGTCATTAAGTCACCCCTCTCTACAATTCCATGAAGATTCCACTTATCTTACACCTTGTATCCTGGCCTCTGAACGTGTATGTGTAGATAGGACCCTAAAAAAATTAATTAAGATAGATCTGGTATACAGCTGCGTATGTCCAATACCTTAAAGGATCTAAATAACTCTTCAAATTCAAATCAAAGCTTGGGTTAACTTGCACCACTCGCTGGTTACAGAACTTTGCATGGCCTCCATAGGTTCCAGCAAGACTTTTTGAGGAAGACACTGATCCTCTTCCTCGGTATAGGGTTCCACTGTGTATTCGCTATGAGCATGTCAGTTTTACCTTCAAAAACCATCTGCTCGAGGAGTCTAAGTGCCACTTGAGCTCTCAGAAATGCTGAAAAGCCATTGAGTAAGCGATGGTCGGATATTTTGTCATGGATCTATTGCAATTTGTAAATTATTGAGTTCATTCCTTTGATTCCTGTCTTTGACAAACTTCTCGTAGTTGTAGAAGTGGGCCTTCCTGATGACAGGTACGCAGGACAGTTTGGCAGCGCTGACCCTAAGACGTGGAACTTTTAATGACACATGGTGCACTTCTCCAGTGTCTTCCATAATGTGCTGTGTTTCTGTTTCTGTATCCAATTTGTTGAAATGCAACTCGCACACCTGTAAATATACACAAAAATACTGCTCCAACTGTGTATTCATTATGAGCATGTCAGTTTTACCTTCAAAAACAATTTGCTCAAGGAGTCAAGTGCCACTTGAGCTCTCCGAAATGCTGAAAAGCCATTGAATAAGCGATGGGTTGGTCGGGTCTTTTGGCATGGATCTCTGAGAAAGATCTCGCCGTCTGGGGTGTCTATGACAATCGCTATCTTGTTGTCTGTGGGTGCATTGTATCTTCTCGAGTCATCTCTGGTATTTTGCATCATCCACATGTGTACTTGCTCAATGTCCTGACGTCCTTCTTCTCTCTTGATCCCGAACTATCTCAAACATCTGTCTATAGGCACTGACCAACAAACTTACTGAAGAAATTTCTACTGAAAGGGCTTCCAACAAATCGGCGTTACACGCTTCGATATTTTTTTAACGTTCTAGCTTGGCAGCTTCAGAATCCAAAATGTACAGCTGTGCAAAAGAGGAAGACGTACTGTTGCTTGATATTACAGAACTCGACATTCGATAAACAGTTCGTTGTAAAACAAAAGTAGTCATTTCCAGACCTAATGAAATCGGATTGCAAACAAACGACGCGAAAGACAATTTAGTATTCTATATGCGGATATGTTTTAAAAATGTTAGGATCCTATGGGGTTGACTTGCATCACTTGCTAGTTACAGAACTCTGCATGGCCACATAGGTTCCAGCAAGACTTCTTGAGGCAGACACTGATCCTCTTCCTCAGTATTGGGTTCCAACTGTGTATTCGTTTTGAGCATGTCAGTTTTGCCTTCAAAAATCATTTGCTCGAGGAGTCTGTGAGCCTAGCCTTCAAAAAAATGAATGAAGGATGAAATCTCAGAAATGCTGAAAAGCCATTGAGTAAGCGATGGTCGGATATTTTGTCATGGATCTATTGCAATTTGTAAATTATTGAGTTCATTCCTTTGATTCCTGTCTTTGACAAACTTCTCGTAGTTGTAGAAGTGGGCCTTCCTGATGACAGGTACGCAGGACAGTTTGGCAGCGCTGACCCTAAGACGTGGAACTTTTAATGACACATGGTGCACTTCTCCAGTGTCTTCCATAATGTGCTGTGTTTCTGTTTCTGTATCCAATTTGTTGAAATGCAACTCGCACACCTGTAAATATACACAAAAATACTGCTCCAACTGTGTATCATTATGAGCATGTCAGTTTTACCTTCAAAAACAATTTGCTCAAGGAGTCAAGTGCCACTTGAGCTCTCCGAAATGCTGAAAAGCCATTGAATAAGCGATGGGTTGGTCGGGTCTTTTGGCATGGATCTCTGAGAAAGATCTCGCCGTCTGGGGTGTCTATGACAATCGCTATCTTGTTGTCTGTGGGTGCATTGTATCTTCTCGAGTCATCTCTGGTATTTTGCATCATCCACATGTGTACTTGCTCAATGTCCTGACGTCCTTCTTCTCTCTTGATCCCTAACTATCTCAAACTTCTGTCTATAGGCACTGACCAACAAACTTACTGAAGAAATTTCTACTGAAAGGGCTTCCAACAAATCGGCGTTACACGCTTCGATATTTTTTTAACGTTCTAGCTTGGCAGCTTCAGAATCCAAAATGTACAGCTGTGCAAAAGAGGAAGACGTACTGTTGCTTGATATTACAGAACTCGACATTCGATAAACAGTTCGTTGTAAAACAAAAGTAGTCATTCCCAGACCTAATGAAATCGGATTGCAAACAAACAAAAGACGCGAAAGACAATTTAGTATTCTATATGCGGATATGTTTTAAAAATGTTAGGATCCTATGGGGTTGACTTGCATCACTTGCTAGTTACAGAACTCTGCATGGCCACATAGGTTCCAGCAAGACTTCTTGAGGCAGACACTGATCCTCTTCCTCAGTATTGGGTTCCAACTGTGTATTCGTTTTGAGCATGTCAGTTTTGCCTTCAAAAATCATTTGCTCGAGGAGTCTGTGAGCCTAGCCTTCAAAAAAATTAATGAAGGATGAAATCTCAGAAATGCTGAAAAGCCATTGAGTAAGCGATGGTCGGATATTTTGTCATGGATCTATTGCAATTTGTAAATTATTGAGTTCATTCCTTTGATTCCTGTCTTTGACAAACTTCTCGTAGTTGTAGAAGTGGGCCTTCCTGATGACAGGTACGCAGGACAGTTTGGCAGCGCTGACCCTAAGACGTGGAACTTTTAATGACACATGGTGCACTTCTCCAGTGTCTTCCATAATGTGCTGTGTTTCTGTTTCTGTATCCAATTTGTTGAAATGCAACTCGCACACCTGTAAATATACACAAAAATACTGCTCCAACTGTGTATCATTATGAGCATGTCAGTTTTACCTTCAAAAACAATTTGCTCAAGGAGTCAAGTGCCACTTGAGCTCTCCGAAATGCTGAAAAGCCATTGAATAAGCGATGGGTTGGTCGGGTCTTTTGGCATGGATCTCTGAGAAAGATCTCGCCGTCTGGGGTGTCTATGACAATCGCTATCTTGTTGTCTGTGGGTGCATTGTATCTTCTCGAGTCATCTCTGGTATTTTGCATCATCCACATGTGTACTTGCTCAATGTCCTGACGTCCTTCTTCTCTCTTGATCCCGAACTATCTCAAACATCTGTCTATAGGCACTGACCAACAAACTTACTGAAGAAATTTCTACTGAAAGGGCTTCCAACAAATCGGCGTTACACGCTTCGATATTTTTTTAACGTTCTAGCTTGGCAGCTTCAGAATCCAAAATGTACAGCTGTGCAAAAGAGGAAGACGTACTGTTGCTTGATATTACAGAACTCGACATTCGATAAACAGTTCGTTGTAAAACAAAAGTAGTCATTCCCAGACCTAATGAAATCGGATTGCAAACAAACAAAAGACGCGAAAGACAATTTAGTATTCTATATGCGGATATGTTTTAAAAATGTTAGGATCCTATGGGGTTGACTTGCATCACTTGCTAGTTACAGAACTCTGCATGGCCACATAGGTTCCAGCAAGACTTCTTGAGGCAGACACTGATCCTCTTCCTCAGTATTGGGTTCCAACTGTGTATTCGTTTTGAGCATGTCAGTTTTGCCTTCAAAAATCATTTGCTCGAGGAGTCTACGAACCTAGCCTTCACAATATTGAATGAAGGATGAAATCTCAGAAATGCTGAAAAGCCATTGAGTAAGCGATGAGTTGGTCGAGTCTTTTATGGACCTCTGAGAAAGATAAAAGTAACCTCGTACAATGTCCATGTCATCGGTAGGTGTACATGTTAAGGCTTAGACTTCTTTTACGCCGTCTTTCACTGCATAATCCGGATGAATATTTATACATTTTGTAAAATATACTTGCCCCGATACGGGCCCGTCAGAGCGGCAGAGATGCGCCATCGTCCTTTCGATAGCGAAGACACAGCCTCACATGGTTGTCATCCACGGTATCTCAGGTCGCGATCTAGTCATGATAACCGACTCAGAAAAAAGGTCGGGGTGGTCACACATGTGTCCGAGAACTTAGGGAAGAACTAAATTTCGAGAAAAACTCGAATTGGACCGTCACAAGTAATCGCGATAATATCATCGTCATTAGTGATATGAGTTTCAAATTCAAATGAACTAATGTGCAAATGTGTGGGACCCCCTTCTAATTCAATATCAATGAATATATATTTTACCAAATGTATTTGAATTTAACGTTAATGGTAATAAATTCTGAATTCTAATTTTAGATTCAGTCTCAAAAATTTTCCAAACCTTGAGTCTGCCATTGTTCTTTATTTGCCGAATCTAGCTTCTAAAGCATCTGTTGAATTTTGCCAGGAAGAAAGTATTTGAAATTTAAATTTTGTATACAATATTTTGACATTTCTAAAAAACAGAAAGTAGTGTGTGATATGGCTAGGTGAGTTTATAATTACCCGTGCACAAATTTTCACTTGAAGCTCATTAAAATTTTCAAACACGGAATTTTAATCCACACTCTAAGTCGACGAAAACAATCACCCAGAAACCGACGTGGGTCTTGTTGCCCGAGAAGACGTTCACCGAACTGTCTCGATTCTGGTTCCGCGTTGGCTCTAATACCCCTACCAGCAGCTAAAGGTCAGTGTTTTCGTGTGTTAAAGTCGTGTGTTTCCAGGATTTTGATATCCAAACCTTCGTTTTCATATTTCCGCGTGCCTCTAATTACACCTGCGAGATCGTCGCATGGGAACTGAAGGTCCTCTACTGTGGTGCTCGGTGCAAAATGGAAATACATTTATCTTAACCTAGGGAGCACGCCCGCGTGCTTAGGTGGCCCACTACCATAGTGTGACAGGACCTCCCTCACAAAGGGCTCAATGGCTGTGTACAACCTCGCGCTTATATCTAGCTTAAGTTAAGTCTAACATCCGCGCAACCATTCCAGTATGAGAAAGTTGACAATCGTCAGGGCGTACACTAGGTCGACATCGCTGCCGACCACCGCCCCTAGACTGCCCTGAGGCGTGCAATCCCCCAAAGATGGCTCGCAGATCGGGCTCCGCATCCCCTGTCTCCCTCGCCCCTTTCGGTGGGCCGGCTGTCCCCTCCACCTCCGTCCTCCTTTTCTCCCCCTCTTTGTCCCTTCCTCTCGTCTGGTGTCCATTCTTCGTGTTTTCTGTAATTTATTAATATTTTTTTTTTCAGTCATTAAGTCACCCCTCTCTACAATTCCATGAAGATTCCACTTATCTTACTCCTTGTATCCTGGCCTCTGAACGTGTATGTGTAGATAGGACCTTAAAAAAATTAATAAGATAGATCTGGTATACAGCTGCCGTATGTCCAATACCTTAAAGAATCTAAATAACTCTTCAGATTCAAATCAAAGCTTGGGTTAACTTGCACCACTCGCTGGTTACAGAACTCTGCATGGCCTCCATAGGTTCCAGCAAGACTTTTTGAGGAAGACACTGATCCTCTTCCTCAGTATAGGGTTCCACTGTGCATTCGCTATGAGCATGTCAGTTTTACCTTCAAAAACCATCTGCTCGAGGAGTCTAAGTGCCACTTGAGCTCTCAGAAATGCTGAAAAGCCATTGAGTAAGCGATGGTCGGATATTTTGGCATGGATCTATTGCAATTTGTAAATTATTGAGTTCACTCCTTTGATTCCTGTCTTTGACAAACTTCTCGTAGTTGTAGAAGTGGGCCTTCCTGATGACCGGTACGCAGGACAGTTTGGCAGCGCTGACCCTAAGACGTGGAACTTTTAATGACACATGGTGCACTTCTCCAGTGTCTTCCATAATGTGCTGTGTTTCTGTTTCTGTATCCAATTTGTTGAAATGCAACTCGCACACCTGTAAATATACACAAAAATACTGCTCCAACTGTGTATTCATTATGAGCATGTCAGTTTTACCTTCAAAAACAATTTGCTCAAGGAGTCAAGTGCCACTTGAGCTTTCCGAAATGCTGAAAAGCCATTGAATAAGCGATGGGTTGGTCGGGTCTTTTGGCATGGATCTCTGAGAAAGATCTCGCCGTCTGGGGTGTCTATGACAATCGCTATCTTGTTGTCTGTGGGTGCATTGTATCTTCTCGAGTTATCTCTGGTATTTTGCATCATCCACATGTGTACTTGCTCAATGTCCTGACGGCCTTCTTCTGAAATCGGATTGCAAACAACAGACACGAAAGACAATTTAGTATTATATAAGCGGATATGTTTTAAAAATGATTTGCTACACGCGTGTGAACCTTCAAACAGAGATAAAATTGTGGGAGTGGGAGTTTTGTACGGAATTAAATTGATTTTACCTTTTTTACAACAGTGTACATTTTCAGATTTAAACGACAGGGCGTGACAATGTCTACAAACTACACTAATAGGTCCTACATTGTTCTGTCCTACAACGGTAGTATAATCGCCGGTGTTTAAATACATACGGGAACCTCGATGAACATATCTTCTTTCTTGAATGGCGGTAAAATTCCGACGTAACAGCTCTACTCTACGGAAGTTGCGTGAATTTAACCTTTGAGCTCTTTCTGCTGAACTTTCAAGGCTAGCCTATCTTGTTCAGCAACTAACAGGTGTCCAGCTGAGGTAGGTTAGAAACCAAAATAAAAAAAAACAATTAATATTGTACAAAACGTTTATTATTATTATGAAAGATAAATAAGTGGAAAATTATTATGCAAAGATTATGTTGTTCAAATGTCTTCCATCACTCTGCAAACACCTTCCAATTGTCCATGTAAATTGTTCAGAACTCGCTGACACACCGTTGAAGCAAAGTTGTGGGTTTATTGTGGTAAATATCCCCACAAAAAATAATCCGAAGGACTTAAATCTGGACTCCTGGGAGGCCAGTTTATGCTCCCTCTTCGAGAAATGACCTTATTTGGAAACACTTCCGTCACGGTCGCAATTGATTGGTCAGATGTATGACTAGTGGCGCCATCTTGCTGTAACCGAGTTCTCGAATTGTAACCATTAAATTGTTGCAACTGTGGGACCGAAAAGCTTCTTATCATTTCACAATAACGATCGCTATTGACAGTCAATGCTCGTTCTCTTGAATCTTCGAAAAAGTACGGGCCAATAATGCCGTTAGAGGAAATAGCAGCCCATACGACAAGCTTGGGGCCTTTGGTGCTTTAGTTGAAGATTCTCGCAAGACCAAAAGCGACAGTTCTCTTTATTCACATGGCCATTCATGTGAAAGTTGGCCTCATCAGTAAAAAGGATGATTCCAAAATTCCTGAAGCGATTCATCATCTCTTGCGCAAACTCAATTCGTTTTATGAAGTCCGTGTCCTTCAATTCTTGCATTAATTGGATTTTGTAAGCCTTCAGATGCAATTCCTTCTTTAGAATCACATGTAAAGTCGACTTTTTAATTTGGAGTTGTTGAGAGCGCTTCCTTATTGAAAGTGATGGATTGTGACGCACCGACTGTCTCACTTGTTCCACAGTTTCTTCATTTCTAACTGTGCGTAAATGACTTCTGTTTGGGATCTGAACCGTTGAACCAGTATTCTCGAACATTTCTATCCATCTTCTGATTGTGTTCTCACTTGGAGCACTGCGCGTTCGATATTCTGCTCGAAATAAACGCTAAGCAGTAACTACAGAATTATTGTTTTGATAATATGCGCGCACGCAAAAAGCGCGATGCAGTCCCGAGTACGGATCCATTGCTACTGAATCTCCAAGTAGTTGTCCGCGTCTCAACCCCCTCCCGCGCTTACACACCGCACCGTTGCCTGGACACCCTGTATTATATTACAATACAGATCGTTCAGGTGACGTTTCGCGAAGATGTCGTTGCTGCTTGTTCGCTATTAATTGATTTAAACGTGAAAGACGTTCATCCTGTTTCATTTTCGCGTCTTATCTGATTGCTACCTGTTCCAAGCGTCTATCTCTAACCTCTGAATTTTCTCGATCTAACCTCTGTTTTTGATTTCTAACTAACTCGTCCAAACATTTATTTCTCTTTTCTAATGTCTCTCGCTGTCTCCTCTCTCTTTGTTTTAAAATCTGTTGGTTTTTTGTGAGAGGCAAGTCTACACTTAAAGAAGGCGACGGTTCAGCCGGAACAGAAACTACTTGAAATGTTGGATATATGTCATGCGACGTAGATGGTATAGGTTCTAATACAATATTAATAGGTGAATATTAATTTTGGAGGCGAACTAAAGGCCTACTGTTTCAAGTTGGATTACAGTAAAAGTTCGTTTAAAGCATAGATTTTTGCGTTTTCCACCAATGAAACAATACATTTCAGTAAAAATCTATGCGTTAAACGAACTTTTACTTTGATCCAATTTGAAACAACCGGGTCTAAAGAGGTCTAAAGCTTATGACCGTGCGGCGAAGTATAGAAGTGTACGTCATATACATGAAAGAGAGGGAGGACGGCAGATTATCGAGCTGAAGATTTACAATAACGACGGATTACAGCATGTGATCGACTCGCAAAAAACGGCAGATTATAGTAGTTGTCGTTTAGTCACGGGACGGATTAGTGAGAGAGTATTAATTTTTATTTTGTTAAATATTTCTAAGCCGTACTGAATATGTCTATGGAAAATTTTCACACTTGACGAAAAATTACATTTTCGTTTACTAGGTCCATCGCCAGCTCTCTAATAAAAACTTGCCTTCGACTATGATCGTCTTTTCGCCACTCTGGATATTTGGTAGTCCAGATTATATATGCATTTAACGCAGCCATATCTAGTACTTCCATGAAAATTCTGAACGGCCATCTTCTCGTAGCTCTCGCACACGAGTACAGTTGTGTCATTTTGTCACCGTGTCGACGCCTCCTTTTGTTTTGTTGTAATGCAATATTACCTCGGGTCTCCTTTTTTCACCTTTAATCTTTGAGACATTATTAAAGAGTTTAAACTTACAATGTACAATTTGTTACTTAAAAAGAATATACGCTACCGGTTTTGACATGTCCGTGTCATTAACAAGCGTTATTTAAACTAATCTTAAATGCGAAAGTTCTGTATTAGGTATTTTTAGGAGACGGGGGTGATTTGTGGAGTGGGAGGGGCGAGGGAAGGAACATGGTTAATAATGGTGACTTACACTGGGCTATTATTTTGTTAACGATGTTAATATTTGAATTTAATTTTTTGTTTATTTCTAAAGTTTCTAGGACGTACAATTTGAAAAATTTGTTGATATTAGTGTATTTAAATTTAGATCTATCTTTATTAAAAGTGTGGCCAGTTTCCAACAAGTGGTTAGAAAATTCCGAATAATTATTATTTTTTAAACACAATTCATGTTCTCTAATCCTAGTTTTAAAATTTCTAATAGTCATTCCTTCATATTGTGCATCACAATCATTACATTCTAATGTATAGATACCGCTCTTTTCCCATTTATTTGAGAGGTCTTTGTTGTTAAATAAATTTTTGATTTTAGAAGTGGTGTAAAATGCTGGAGAAATTGAATTTGCTAAAACGTTAGATATTTTTAAAGATAACTCATCGGTATAAATGTATTTTTTAGTGAAAGTTGTTTTTTCTTTTATATTAACCAATCGATTTATCAAGTCAGGTTTATAACCATTATTTAGAGCTATTTGTTTTATTACATTGATTTCATTTTTATAATTTAATGGAACATTAACTGCACTGTAACATTCTGTAGACCAAAGTGTCACAGCATAATTGTTTTTCGGTACATAAGATACCAATGTTAAATTTTCGGAGAAATCAAAAATACTAGATTCACGATTATAGACACGTTGGAACTCTTTAGGTATCTCACATTTTTTTGTCTAATGGTTCCCGTGAGCATGATCTTGTTTGTTAATAATTTTATTGCAAGTGGAACAGATGTAAAAAGGTTATCCGTCGTTACCCCGTGGCCAGTTACATAATACGGACTAATTAAATCTGTCACAACTCTTTCTCCTTGATTTTTTTCACTCCGGTTTTCCGTCTTTCCAGTATACGGCTGTACATTTAATATATACGCTGTCTCTGAATCAGTGAATGGAGACACACCGCATTCCCAGGACTGTTATATGAGCCGAAGGCTTCCATATCAGTCCTACTCTTACGTCGCCAGGTTGACAATTTTTTTCTAAAGGCCTTCCCCGTACGGTGCCGTGTAAAGGGCGGACACCGTAAGGTACAGGTCGCAAAATCCGTCCACTGTCCATCACACCAGATCAATATCCTCAACTTATTGGATGTCTGTGAATCAGCAGCAACCCATATCTTCAAACCATAATAAGGTCAGGTTTGCTTTTGATGTAGACGCGGAAAGAACATCTTCGTCGATAGGTAGCCAGCCGATCGTCCACGGTAATGTGAGACCCTGGGGAATAATACTTTTTACAAGCAGAATTAAATTGATTAACTATCGATCTAATCGCTTCAAGTTTGTCTTTACTCTCCTGAAGCCTCATTTCCCTTATATTCTTATCGTCAAAACATATATTTGAGTACATATATGTAAATCTGTCTCTGGACATACATACAGAGAAAAAAAACCCTGACTGTAACACACTTACCTGTAAAAATTAACCTCCTCTTAAACTTTAACTTAACTATCAGGATCAACACTTTAACCTTATAAACTACATTCTTGACCTACTTACGTCATATCTACCTGTCCATCTAACCGTATCATTAACTTATCCTACCATCAAAGACAATCCACCATACTTGCTATTTTTCTATCAACATATTTTTCTACACTAACGGATAACAAGCCTCTTAATTACGAAGTAATTACTGTTTTGTATTAGACGCTGTATGTATTATTGTAGGTATTAAAATCCGTGTTGCCATGTGTACTATAGCCATATGACTGGAATTTTTTCCCATACTCCATTTTTTCTGTCTCCTCCATTGATATTTGCATTATTTTGTTTTTCACACGCAATTTTCGTAACGGCAGAAAAGCTTTCATTTGTGCAATGATACTTTAAAAAAAAATGGTAATCTTCACATTTCTCTTCATCATTTGACATTAAAGATGTTTGAGAAAGTTTCATTTCGAGTAATTGAATTTTTTTATTCTCGAGTTCAAGAAATTGCTGCCTGTAATCAGAAGCGCACTTACGCTTTCTGCTTCCTGAACTCGGTTGAGATGCTGTATCAGCACCATCATTGACTTCAGAAGTGTCATCTGCATTTTTATCGTTAGAGTCTTGTGTACTCTCGTTTAATGTATCTAAATTTCCAGAAGATTCTTCAGCAGTTATATCATCTCTTATAAATGATATTTGTTGAAAATAGGGCCAAGTGGACAGCAGGTTATCCCCAGAATCACCCGAACGCGGTGGTGGATATCTTTTTAATTCTTTACGAAAATGGTCTCTTAGATATTTCGCTCTTTCATTCCAATTTCTACCACTGATTTTTGTCCACCTCCTCTTCACAGCGCTGTAATCCTTGCTCCTGCACACTACACAGCGCCGTAAATTACGCCCGGGTAACTTTTCTAGTCCAAAACTGTGAGGGGAAGATGTTGTCGGAGTAGCAGGTTCTGGTCAATTTTTGTGGAGCAACAACTTCTTTTTTTTTTTTCCGATTCCTTAGAGTCTACGATACTCTGAGTACTCTACATGCGGCTAGACCGCCTAATCTACTGCTACAAGTGCATCAGCTCTATAGCTTTGACACTTTTTCTAAATACTTATTGTCTCTACATCATAAGTTGATTTATTTACATGAATTCGGATGGGTAAAAAAGTCTAATAAAAAACCCACTAAACATTTTACTTGATAATATTTAAAAATTTCAAATTAATTAGGCGCGACACTTTATGTACAGTGCCACCTTATTATAACTTATAAATAGCAAAAATAATGTACACAGCTACATCTTAAATAATATTTATTTATTTACAAAAATCATAAATTGGATGCGCTGGTCGAGGCTGTAGGTCGTCCGGGCCCTCGATCCGGAGGATCGAGCGTTACAACTTATACATCATAAGTTGATTTATTTACATGAATTCGAATGGGTAAAAAAGTCTAATAAAAAACCCACTAAACATTTTACTTGATAATATTTAAAAATTTCAAATTAATTAGGCGCGACACTTTATGTACAGTGCCGCCTTATTATAACTTATAAATAGCAAAAATAATGTACACAGCTACATCTTAAATAATATTTATTTATTTACAAAAATCATAAATTGGATGCGCTGGTCGAGGCTGTAGGTCGTCCGGGCCCTCGATCCGGAGGATCGAGCGCGTTGTGTCGCATCATGAAGTAGTGGCGGGGCAATCTGTGTTTGTATCTGAAAGGCAGAAGACTGATGTCGTGCTCATATGAGCCGAGATTACGGATGAGGGGATTTTCTTGGTGGGGATAGGTGCATGATTTATGAAAATTGTCGGACAGTTTGAGGAAGTGTTGCTTGATTGTATCAATTTTGTGTAATTTATTTAAATTTTTGACGGATTGTCTGAATGGTGTGTTGTATATGATTCTCAGTGATTTGTTTTGAGTGACTTGTAACTTTTGGTATTTGGTTTTATGAATGCTGCTGAAGGCAGGGGCGGCATATGAAACGATTGGAAGAATCATTGATTTGTATAAAATTAATTTGTTTTCCGGTGTTAGTGTACTGTTTTTGTTGAATATGGGGCGGAGAGAGGCAATTGCTCTGTCCGCCTTGATTCGTGTGTCTTTTACGTGAGCGTCCCAGGTGAGTTTGCGATCGAGTGTCAGGCCAAGGTATTTTACCTTGTCCGTCCACTCAATTTCCACCTGGTTCACAAGTATTTTGACGTTTGGTGTGTATTTGCGTTTGTGTGTGAATAATATTGTTTCGGTTTTTTCCTCGTTCATTTTCATCCTCCAGTGGCGGTAGTATGCCACCATCAGGTTCATGGCTTCCTGAAGCTGTCTGGAGGCGAGGACCGGACATTTAGAAGTGGATAGCAGCGCGGTGTCATCGGCGAAGATGGCCCGAGTGCAGTTATCTAGAAAAGGAAGGTCATGAGTGAATATATTGAATAATAATGGCCCCAGCAGGCTGCCCATGGGGATATTTCGGGTGGATGAAAATTCGCCTCTGACGGAGACGGTAAATGATCTGCCTGTCAGATAAGATTTTATGATCGAAATCAGGTACCGAGGCACGCCGATTTCGATCATTTTGTATATAAGCCCATCAATCCATACAGTGTCGAAGGCTTTGGCGAGGTCAAGAAGCGCCATTGCTGTGCTCTTGCCCCATCCAAAGCCTGTCGACACCTGCTCGGCAACTCGGACAAGTTGCTGAGTGGTACCGTGCCCTTTTCTAAATCCGAACTGGTCGTCTGGGAGTATTTGATGTCCATAGACGTGTGCTGCCAGGCGCGTCATAATAATTTTCTCGAGTAAATTGTTTAAAGTTGACAGGAGGCTGATTGGTCGATAATTAGTTGGACATGTATTATCTTTGTTTGGTTTTTGGAAAGGCAAAACATTCGCGATTTTCCAGTGCTCGGGGAAGTATCCGAGTTGTATACAGCCGTTGAAAATTTTCGTGAGCATTACGATGGCGCGCTGTGGCAAGTGTTTTAGTAAAATGTGATTAATTCCGTCCAGGCCCGGTGCTTTATGCGGTTTGAGTTTTTTGATAATGCGTTTGATTTCTGCGGGGTTTGTGAATCGAATATCATCAATATCATTTTCAGTGGGCGACGCCGCGTTGAATTCCCGGAGTGCTGCGGATACCATATGATCAGTATCGGGGTCGCTGACCCCGAGCGTCGCGGTGTAGGCGCTTTCAAAGCCGTCCGCCAGGGCGTCGGCTTTTTCAACGTTCGACAGCGCGGGCTGCGTACACCCCGGTTTGTACAGAGGTGGTATAACTGTACTTTTTCTTTTCAATGCCTGGGCCATTCTCCATAGAGAATTATCACCAGGCTTGAGTTTAGACAATTTTTCCTCCCAGAAATCATTTTGCAAGTATTTGATTTTAATTTTAATTTCACGCTGTAAATTGTTGGTGATTGTCTTAAATTGGGGGTCGCGGGTGCGGTGAAAATGCCTGCGGGCGGCATTTTTTTGCGTGATGAGGTTTTTGATATCAGCTGTTAGAGGTGTCATGTACGGTCTAGTGGTTTTGGTTGGAATTACTGTATCGCGAGCATCTTGAATTATCATCGTGAGTGAATCGATCGCATCGGCAATCTGGTAGTGATGATTGTATGCTTCGGTCGAGAGCCGAATGTAATAATTTATGTAGTCTTTATAGTCCGACCAATCGGTGCCCTTGTAGTTGTACTGTGTTCGGACCGATTTTGAAATCGAGCCATCCATCCGAAAATATATCGGGAGATGATCCGACGGTAAATCGTCTCCGGTCACAGGTTCCATCAAAAAGGTCACGTTTTTGGCCAGGACTATATCGAGCGTATTTGGGTGAGAATTAATTTTATGAAAAGTGGGTCTATCCGGGGCAAGGATTTCGTAATCACGTGTCTCCATATGGGTGTATAGTTTATTGCCATTTGCATTAGGGCGCCGACAATTCCAATAGGAATGTGTGGCATTGAAATCGCCACCGATCACTACGGTCGGGCCGAGATTCATGATTTTATCGATGTCGGCGGTCTCTAATTTTTTGGCTGAATACGCGGAAACCACTACGTGGTCGCGTCCATTTAATTGAATTTTTATAGCCGTAGCTTCGAGTGAAATTAATTGTGGTGTCGGCAACCGCGTGTGTGGAATTGACTGCTTAACGAGGATTGCCGTTCCTCCCGCACGACCAGTTACGCGATCGTTTCGGTACACATCAAAGCCGGGGACTTTGAAATTTGTGTCTTTTGATTTGAGCCACGTTTCCGAAAGTAGCACGATATCCACTTCAGCATTGTCGATGCTGTCATACAGCTCGTCGACCTTATCGCGGACACTGCAAGCGTTCCACGCGATAATGTGCACACCCGAATTTACGTTTAGAGACATAATTGTTTGAAAATTCAGTACGATGCACCGCTAGGGCGCTCTAGAGCATCCATGATTTCGAGACAAATCATGGAGCGTGACACCCTATCGGTGCACTGTCTGAACCTTTCTCGCGACTCCATCATGAGCCGCATGAGGTCGGAGCGCGGCGATCGCGGCCCGGAATATACTTGCGATGGTTCATGATTTATGACAGTGGGAGTGTCGTTCGCTGCACCCTGAACGACTCTCGACCACTGTCGTCCCTCGGTGGCAGGTACATGCTGTCTGGCGGATGGGTGTGGCCTCGCCTGACTGGTCGGCTGGTGGGCTGCTCGCGGTGCTGGCTGCCGCGGCTGGATTTTCGCGACGTACGCGACGCGTTTGGGGCAATCGCGATAGTTTGCCGGGTGATCCCCCTGGCAGTTGCAGCACGCGGCTGGCTCATCTCGCGTCTTTTTTGGGCAGTCGGCCGTCCTGTGTTGCTGCAAGCACTTGACACAACGCGGTGTGTGGACGCAATTGCGGCTGGAGTGCCCGAATGCCTGGCAGGCGTAGCACTGAGTGCCATGTTTAAGATAGTTGGATTTGTATTTCTGCAAGGTGATCTTGCAAAAACACAGGACGGTCAACTGCTGGCGAAGCTGGCCCATGTCTATTTCCTGCTTAAAGTACGCCAGGAATAGGGGCATGTCGGATTTGGGTGTCGTCATTTTGACGACCTTGTCTGCGGGGAAGCCTTGTCGTTGCAGGTCATCTGCAATTTCCTCGACCGCGATGTCGGGAAGGCCTCGGATCACCGTGCGCTTCAAGCGCTCTGCGTCCGGTGTAAAAGTGTGATAGCCCGTGATGCCGTCCTGTGCGAGGCCGGCGATCAGGGCTTGATGGTCAGAAATGGTTGAGGTTTGGACTGCCGCCGTGCCGCCCCTGGCGTACTTCATGGTGAAGGACGACTTAGTATGTTTCTTTAGAATTTCGTGAATCTGCCCGTGAGTGAAATTTTTCGTAGGCATTATAACCGGCGGAATGCGTGTTCGGCGCGGCGTATTGTTTTTGGCGGTGCGTGGAGTTGACGTGGTTTGGGTATCTATAAAATTGTCCCTGTCCTCGGGGAGTTCATCGTATTGATTGTGAGTCGGAATCGGCGAAGTGGAGTTGGGCCGGGTCCGCTTCGCGATATGCCGCGGCTTCGTCCATGGCGGAATTGCTGAAATTTGAGGCAGGGGCGGGAAGGTTGACGGACCGGCGCCAGCTACACTGGTTGAGGCGAGGACAGGGACGGTATATTGCCCTGGTGGCAATTCTGTGAACGTACCGTCCGCCTGACGTACATAAATGGCCTTCGCGGCGTGGGCCATATTGACCCTTAGTAAGGCTTTGAGCTTCCCCGACAGGGCCGGGGAGGCTTCTACTGAATTTATTTTGTTGTAAAAAATGTTTTTGTTATTGTAGCTATCGGACTGTAAAGGAATCGCGGCGGCGTGATATGATCCTTAAAAAAGAATTTATCTTGCCAAATCGTAATAAATGGGCGACTTCGGTACGGTATCGCCACCGTGCGGGGGCGTTGTAGACGAATGCGCAGCGCGCGGCGGGTTGAAATCGCGGTGGCGGCGGGAAATTGTATGCGCAATACTGTATATTTCAACAGCTTGTGGCATAGAATACGACTGTTCGCCCCTAGAGACGAAGAGCGAATCTCGAATCGCAACAACTTCTCTTCTAAATCGTCAATTATACTCAATGTAAATTTCAATCTCGTCATTTTTTTGCCAATATTTTTCTCACTGTACAATATATACGCATATTCACCACCATCCTTCCAAATACGTTAAACACAACCTTTTTCCAAAATTTAAGAGTTCTTCGTTCATCCAAATAGGTGTACAGCATTTTGTCGCTCTCGTCTACTCCGCCCATAAACTGATTATATGTGTGTACCATTGATGGTTTATTTTTTGTAGATTCGTAGTTTCCTCTCTTTTTCGTGACAGATACATTTGCCCTATCGCTGTGCGTAGAAATCAAAATAACCAGATTTCTTTTTGACTTTTTGTCTCTAAAGGAACACATTAACACTGGATCGTTGGTGAAATACTTGGGATCGTTTACTGGTATCGTTTTGGCTTCTTATGGAACAAGCTTCCTATTTCTAAAATTTCTATAGCAAAAGAATCCAAGACAATATTTCGACAAAGAGTCACAAAGCATCCAGAATTTTATACCCCACTGATGATGCTTCTTGTTGGGCAAATACTGTTTGATCACAGTATGAGCATTTGTTCCGACAAGAGATTCATCTGTACTCAACTGTTGGTTGGGTATATAATGCTGACGGAAAACCAAATTGGCGTGATCTGCCAACACTTGAAACCTGGCACATGGATCGTATTCCGGATGTCCAGGTGGAACTAAAGTTTTATTATCTATGAAATGCAAAAATTTCAAGAGCAACTGAAATCTGTTTCGTGCAAACATTCTTCCAAACCATGGAATACATCTTGATCCTGTCATCCAATCAGAAAAAATACTTGGCCTCCTTGTGATGCCCATTTCCAGTATAACGGCAATATATCCTCTCATTTCTGGGATGGTGACTGGCTTCCACAATTTTGCACGAGATTGAGGTTTCAAATTTGTATGATCTTGCAAAAACTGTGCGGCGTAACGGTTAGTTTCAACAACTATTTTTTTTATAAGAGCAGCAGTACAAAACAAATCGAAGAAATCAATAGGTGGTAGGCATGTGAATTGGGTCTAGGTCACATTGTCATTTTCGCAGTCCGGTACGTCCTCCGTATCAGCAAAATAATTGTTATCGTCACTCAAATCACTATCACTCAAAATTTGCATTACGCGGTGCGAGCACACCACAATGTCACTCCCACTATCACTTTCTTCACAACTTGAAGAACATTCATTTTCACTCAAACTATTTTCGTGTTCCGATATTTTGGTTTAAAAATTTTCTTTACCTAAATCCTTTTTATATTGTAATTACTAATAATATTATAATTTCAATTTTATGTAACACGTAGAAAGATAAAAAATTTGAGGTGCGTGCGAGCGACCTCCCCTACCGCGCGCTAAACAGCAACTGATTTCGCGAGCGCTATCGCGCCTGTGGCAAATTTAGTTAGTACGCAAACGCGCGCGATGGCGCTCGTCGGCACTATAACAGTTAAACATTTAAAGATTATTATAAACATTTTTTATTTAAACTCTTTATTTAAATTAACATTTTTTTAAATGTTCATGCATTTATAAACGAATCACTTAGCACTTATAATATTACTTTGGTATGTAGTCAGAGTAGCTTCTTTCAGAAATATAGATTGCGATGGACAATTAGTTATTTTTTCATTTGGCATGGTACCCTCACTGCCTGTGTTTAATAATATGGCGGAATATGTGGGTTCGGTAACAATGCGTGACAAACAGTTTAGTTGATCCATTGCAGCCTAAAAAATTACGTCATTGATAATTTTCTTGCCCATTTTTTCGTATTATCTGACAAAGCACGCACTTCTGCCGCCGCATTTTGGCCAAAAGCATCCGATGAATCTTGTTTTGCCATAGGATCCATTGTGTCCAGCTTTTTTGAAATTTTATTCAGCATGAGGTCTGCCGCTGCTTTTGTTCTCTTGGAGGAAATTTCTGTACTTTGAGATTGTTTTGATGAAGTTCTTGCTGGCGACTGTGGTGATGACACATCTTCATCGTAAGTCTGTAATTAAATAATTTTGTTGTTACAGATGTCACAAAATGAACAAGATTGGAAAAAAGTGGCAAATGATTTTGTAGATAGATGGCAATTTCCTAACTGTTTAGGAGTAATAGACGGGCAGCGCATACGAATTGTTCCTCCTCCTGGTAGTGGTTCCTATTTATGGAATTAAAAAAAGTTTTGCAGTAATGACATGTGCTAATGCCAGTAATGAATTCATTTAAAGTCATCTAGAGCTAAGAGTTCGCCGTGAGCCGTTTCGTTTCGTTCGCTAACCTATCTAGACTGGCATAATGTGCAAAAAGCAAATTACATGTGGTTGGATCCTGTAAGGCGGTTTGAGCTACTTCAAATGATTTTAACAATCTATTCTGAGCCAACGTACGTTTACGGCGCAAAGTTTGTATCGTGGGAGGCATAGTGACAATAATACGGTTTGAAACTATCGAACAATTTGGACAATATCGGAAACAATTTGAACAAAGATTGATTTATTGGTACAACGCACGATTGAAATTACGAGAAAAATTAACTCGCTTCAATTCACTCTCCACTCTCACTCCACCGCATAACATGAACAAATTACGATTTTCGTAATTCAAACAAGAAGGGATATCTAAAAATCCCTGGTTTCGGCACCAGAAATATACGATGACGGACGGGTCGCGGATTAGAAAGAAATAATTCCTTTTCCAATCGCCGCCGATAATGATTGATAAATAGTTGTTGACTGTTCGTATGGTTGCAGAACTATCTTGCCATTGCTGCAACAATTAATAGTCTCGCCTTTGAAGAAAAGAGCGTGACAATGAGCACACAGTCTATTGAAGACTCCCAAATTATTATACGCAACCTCAAACCTGACATCACACGCCCGTAAATAGGTCCGAGAGCCTCGTGTTCTTGCCTACGTCGCTGTAGTGCATTTGAAGACCTTTGAAGCAGCTCATCTCGGTATGCTCTTAATACTTGCAAGCGTGTGGCTCTTTGCTCAGGTGTCTCCTGAATCAGTCTTTCCTGTTGAGCTGCCGCCAGTTGATCCAGGCGCGAGGCACGTTTCTCCGGTGTCTCACTATTAAGTCTCCTTGATTTTGCTCGTGGTGTTCTTCTGCCAGTTAATATTTCAGCCCTCCTTCTTCGTCGTTTTCCAGCGGCGACCAATAAAATTGTTAAAACCCTATATTATGCTTTAGTCCAGTCAGTTTTACAATATGGTATTATCTCGTGGGATAGTGCATTCAAAAAGACATTGAAATCTTTAGAAGTTGCCCAGAATTGATTATAAAGATCATTCTTAAAAAACCTAATGATTATCCGAATATAGACCTAAATTGCATTCTTCAACTGTATAAAAATTTTAACAATAATAACGAACTGACCCAAATAGTATCAAGTAGCAGAAACATAACACTTGGTAAATTGCATATCCCTGTAATACTTACCAAGTGCTCAGCATCATTATACATTTTTTAGCTAATATAAAGGGTCCGCCAAATAACTTTTTTTTTTTGAAAATGCTATAAAAAATACTGAATATTTTCTCAAATTTCTTTTTTTATTTGAAAGTACAATCCTTCCGGTTAATAATGGAAAATAATTTCATTCAAATGGCTGCCTCGGCTGGCCATGCAGTAGCCTACACGATCAGTCCAATTTTTAAGCACATTATCGATTGTGTGCAGCTGTATTTCACCAATGGCTTCACGAATATTGTCCTTTAAAGCGTCAATTGTCTCTGGCTTGTCGGCGTAACATTTATCTTTGAGGGCACCCCACAAATAATAGTCCAACGGTGTCAAATCGCAGCTCCGAGGTGGCCAAACGACATCAGCTCTGCGGCTGATAATGCGATCTTCAAAAACAGGGCGCAAAACATCGAGTGTAGCTTCGGCTGTGTGGCACGTAGCGCCGTCCTGTTGAAACCAAATGTTGCCAATATCCTCCTCTTCAATTTTTGTGAACAAAAATTCGTTCAACATGGCCCGATAACGATCGCCATTGACTGTAACGGCCACTCCTTGCTCATTTTCAAAGAAAAATGGCCCAATTATGCCTCTGGACCAAAATCCGCACCAAACAGTGACTCGTTTTGGGTGTACCAGCTTTTCAATGTATGCGTGCGGGTTTTCTGTGCCCCAAATGCGACAATTTTGCTTGTTTACATACCCGCCAAGATCAAAATGAGCTTCATCCGAAAAGATGATTTTTTTGGCAAAATCGGCATCTTCTGTAAGTCGATCGCAGGCCCACTCAGCGAAGCGCAAACGCATTGTATGGTCAGTTGGCTTCAACTCCTGAACCAATTGGACTTTGTATGGCGTCATACCAAGGTCTTTATGCAAAATTCGTCTCAATGATGTCTCCGAAATGTTCAATTGTTGAGAACGACGGTGAATTGATGTTGATGGCGCTTCACGCACACTTTCTGCCACAGCATCACTATTCTCGGGTGTACGCACTGTTTTTGGCTTTTCACACTTTGGTTTATCGATGAGGATGCCAGTTTCTTTCACTTTTTTCACAAGATAACGAACATACAGAGCTGACGGTGCTTCTCTTCTTCCAAAAACCGTACGCAATTTTCTCACACATTCTGCAACATTACCATGATTTTCAAAGTAATGTCGCAATATTTCCCAGCGTTGTTCAAGCGTATACACAACCATATTCGTTCAGCGGAAGGATAAAACTAATTATCTGTCAAATCAGACATGAGCTAAGTGTTACCATTCACGAAATAAGCACTAGTTGAAAAAAAAAACTTTAATTTTTCAAAGCAAGAAAACACTTTGTGGCTTGACATTATAAGAAATTTAAGAAAAAATTACACACTATGTTTTAAACCACTTAATTGCTATATATTTGTCAACTAGTTTCGGTTGGACTCAACCTTCTTCAGGACAATTACAATATAGACTAATCTAGGTACAGAAATTTATAAAGGAGGAAAGAAAAAGAGAGAGGGACAGAGTGTCAACTAGGTGGGGGGGAGGGAATGGGAGGAGTTATCTGAAGATAGAGGGAACAACTTTAAAATCGGACTATTAGATAAATTTATTTGTTTATTTATTATTTGACTATTATTGTTGATAGCTTTATTAATTTCTAATGCTTCTAGATTGTTAAGTCGCAAACCTAATCCGTTTTTGTGTAAAATTTTTGGCCCTGTATTATTATTAAATGTGTGATTAAAATTAATTAGATGTTCGGCAAATTCAGAAAAACCTACATTTGTTAAGCATTTAATGTGTTCTTTTATTCTAATATTTACGTTTCTCGATGTTTTACCAATATAGAAAGCTGGGCAATCATTACAGCTAAGTTTATAAATACCAGAATGGTTTAATATATTTTCTTTGTCTTTACAGTTACTTAATAATTTGCCTAAATTGTTATTGGTATAAAATGCTGGCTTTATCTCTTTAGGGAGTTTAGTCGTACTTAATATTGAAAAATTATTTATAAAAAGAATTCTCCGCCATTGAGGTATTAGAATATTACTTTTGATAGTTGGAAGAGCGTTATAAATAAATTTATTAGACGAAATTTGACGGAGTTTTTTGGAAAGAATTCTATCTATCAAATCGGGTTCATATCCATTGTTAAAAGCTATCATTTTAATAGTAGAAAGTTCAATGGAAAAGTTTGTATCGGATAGGGAGATAGAGGTGAGGCGGTGGATCATGGAATGAAACGCGGAGTGTTTATGTGAGATAGGATGGTTGGAAGTATTATGGATTGTGGTGTCAGTAAAAGTAGGTTTTCTGTATACATTGAAATTAATTTTGTTGTCGATTATGGTTAAAGAAAGGTCTAGAAAGTTTAATGTGGAATTAATACCTACTTCTAGTGTGAACTGTATTTGACTGTGAAAGGAATTGAGGAGTAAAAGGAATGTGTGTAGTTGACGCTCTGTGCCTGTCCAAATACAAAAAATATCGTCTACATAGCGTTTCCATATTAATACATTTTTTAACAGAGGAGATTTACTATCAAATATTTTATTTTCAAGATTATCCATAAATAAATCTGCACAAAGAGGGCTAGTTGGGGCACCCATTGGTAAACCTTCTTTTTGCTGGTACACAACATCATTAAATTGGAAGTAGTTTTGGTTCAGACAAACATTAAACAGGCGTGCGAGGTCAATAGAAAGGTCTTTAGGTAAATGAGAATTTTTCAATAGATTAGATATTAAAGATTTACATTCAGAAATTGGTATGTTTGGAAATAAGTTAACTACATCGAAAGAAACAAGTTTACAATTAGGTGGTAAGACAAGGTTATTCAAATGGTGTATTAATTCAAGAGAATTCAAATGGTGTATTAATTCAAGAATTCTCTTGAATTAATACACCATTTGAATAACCTTGTCTTACCACCTAATTGTAAACTTGTTTCTTTCGATGTAGTTAACTTATTTCCAAACATACCAATTTCTGAATGTAAATCTTTAATATCTAATCTATTGAAAAATTCTCATTTACCTAAAGACCTTTCTATTGACCTCGCACGCCTGTTTAATGTTTGTCTGAACCAAAACTACTTCCAATTTAATGATGTTGTGTACCAGCAAAAAGAAGGTTTACCAATGGGTGCCCCAACTAGCCCTCTTTGTGCAGATTTATTTATGGATAATCTTGAAAATAAAATATTTGATAGTAAATCTCCTCTGTTAAAAAATGTATTAATATGGAAACGCTATGTAGACGATATTTTTTGTATTTGGACAGGCACAGAGCGTCAACTACACACATTCCTTTTACTCCTCAATTCCTTTCACAGTCAAATACAGTTCACACTAGAAGTAGGTATTAATTCCACATTAAATTTTCTAGACCTTTCTTTGTAACCTATAATAGAAACAAAATAATTTCAATGATACAGAAAAACCTACTTTTACTGACCCAAAATCCATAAGAATTCACAACCATCCTATCTCACTAAACACTCCGCGTTTATTCCATGATTCCAACGATCAACTCGTCCCCTATCCGATACAAACTTTCCATTGAACTTTCTACTATTAAAATGATAGCTTTTAACAATGGATATGAACCCGATTTGATAGATAGAATTCTTTCCAAAAAACTCCGTCAAATTTCGTCTAATAAATTTATTTATAACGCTCTTCCAACTATCAAAAGTAATATTCTAATACCTCGATGGCGGAGAATTCTTTTTATAAATAATTTTTCAATACTAAGTACGACTAAACTCCCTAAAGAGATAAAGCCAGCATTTTATACCAGTAACAATTTAGGCAAATTATTAAGTAACTGTAAAGACAAAGAAAATATATTAAACCATTCTGGTATTTATAAACTTAGCTGTAATGATTGCCCAGCTTTCTATATTGGTAAAACATCGAGAAACGTAAATATTAGAATAAAAGAACACATTAACGGCTTAACAAATGTAGGTTTTTCTGAATTTGCCGAACATCTAATTAATTTTAATCACACATTTAATAATAATACAGGCCCAAAAATTTTACACAAAAACGGATTAGGTTTGCGACTTAACAATCTAGAAGCATTAGAAATTAATAAAGCTATCAACAATAATAGTCAAATAATAAATAAACAAATAAATTTATCTAATAGTCCGATTTTAAAGTTGTTCCCTCTATCTTCAGTTAACTCCTCCCATTCCCTCCCCCCCACCTAGTTGACACTCTGTCCCTCTCTCTTTTTCTTTCCTCCTTTATAAATTTCTGTACCTAGATTAGTCTATATTGTAATTGTCCTGAAGAAGGTTGAGTCCAACCGAAACTAGTTGACAAACATATATAGCAATTAAGTGGTTTAAAACATAGTATGTAATTTTTTCTTAAATTTCTTAGAAGAATATTCATTATTTTAATATGCACTAAATTAACTTTGCTATGCACTAATAACTAAACACCTCTGAGGAGTAAATTGTTTGTAAAGTTTTAACAACACTAAACTCTAGAACTAAACTAAAAAGAGAATAAAAATAGTATTATATAAAAAAAGGTTTAAATTACGCGATAAATAGATTACACAGGCATGGTAATGAACGTGCTGCTCTTTCAAATATATTTTCAGATGATTTATATAATTACAAATGTTTATTGATTGAATATTTTCATCATAAAATTATATTTGCATTTTTAATTAACATTTTAAACTTGACTGAACAATTTTTCGTGAGACTTTTTTGGTGCTTAAATATTTCTTTTTCCTAAATTTAATTTCTCAATGTTCTGCAATGTAGTGATTATTGGGATCCACAATTTTATGTTGCTTGTACTACAAACTTGATTTTTTCAAAACTTTTTGTATGCTTATTGTATTTTTCTATGTAGTTATTGAATACTTTACTTTTGAACTGTTTTATTATGTAATCTAATAGCACACCCGCGCGGCTTCGCACGCGTAGATTTTTAGTAACTTTTAGTCATAATTTATCAGTTTGTGTATTAACCTTAACATATAGACATATGTCGTAGAACTTTATGAGTTTTTCAACTTCTCTATAGGAAGTATTTAAATATATCGTTATGGCAACGTTCGTAAAAAAAATCACGAAAAGCCCTTTTATTTTAACGGAATAATAATAATACATATACGCTATGTCCACACTGAAAGTCTATTCTAAATATAAGTAAAATAATTTTTGAAATCAGATGAGTTATTTCGGAAATTAGCTCCTACATCCAAACATCAAAAATTTACCTCTTTATGTATTAGTATAGATGTATTATGTTAAACAACGATTTTTTTTTTTTTTAAGAGCGAGCCATCAACGGTGGCACGGTTAAGAGCCGCTTGCGCCATAATTTCCCCCTAATTCCATATTTGATCTTTCGATCGATTAGAAGCATTAAGTTATATGTAATTTCACGTGTATTAATCAAGTTTCAATATCTAGAATTCAATATCTATTTGTATCTAATACTCGTATGCTTAATATAACTACGCAACCATTCTGCTGTTTTATTTGGTCTCCATTTCCCGAGTATGAGATAAATAACATTTTACAAACATCGGAAGATTTCGTAAGTTGGGTGGGAATTTTTCTTTCACACTACTAAATAAGTTATCTTCAAACTACCAATACGGTAACTTTATCAAATCCTCGAATAAAACCATCAAAACTTTTTTCAGTAATACATCATGTTTCATTTTGAATTACCTTATGCTATGGGATATTATATTGTAACTAGATGCTAAAAAGAATTTACGTCCGAACCCCTGGTAATATTACTTGTAACAATACTATCGAAGGATCGAGAACGGCCTATAACAATCTAGGGTGATCTACGACCTTCGGAGAAAGCCTACAAACGCCTGATACAACCGAGAAGCAACGAGAACCTTCTCATAAACACAAGAATAATCTAGGATGTACGAAAATACCAATATTTGCAGGTAAAAATATCGCGGATCTAGGCCGCCGCGTAGTTGTCGTGTTCGGTAGTTCGATTCAGTGCGAAGCAGGCCGCTAGTCGCGAGACGACGTCCGGGGAGGCCAGTTGTAAATTGAGAAGCGACAAATATCGAGCGAAATAATCGAGCGAACTACGATAAATATTACAATGGAAAATTGGATGGAATGTTCTAGTGAATATTTAACTGTAAATGGTTACGGATATTTTATACGAACTGTATGTTTTTCCAAGAGACAATTCTCGACGTTTCGTTGAAGTTGTATTCAACGTCATCAGGAGAACGACCTATAATCCACGAGTGCAGGTCGTTCTCCTGATGACGTTGAATATAACTTCAACGAAACATCGAGAATTGTCTCTCGGAAAAACATACGGTTCGTATAAAATATCCGTAACCATTTAAAGTTAAATATGTTTAACGACCGTAATAATAACCTTAACTCTTTAAGTTCTAGTGAATGTTAAATACCGTTATCCAGCGATAATATAGAGGTGTTACAGGTGATATATTGCGAAATAGTGTAATTTAAAGGGTTCAATTCGTTTAAGGTAACTTTGTACATTGAATAGTTGATTAACTATTGATTAATGAATCGCTTATTAATTTTCAGTGTTTTCATTCACACACACACACACACATCACACCTGACATATGTAGGATATATTTTCTTCACTTAGTAGTGTGAACGTACGATAGTAAAAATGCTAAAAATAAAGAATATCATAACACACGGCATAAACAACCCGTAAAGAGCTTACGGCCGTCCGACGGAAGCGCGGAGCACCGGTGGCCGCCATAAATCGGCTTCGATTAGACGAAAAATAAAAGTGGCGGGAAATTAAACGTGCGGTCCGAGTCGCGGCCGACAAAATGGCCGCCGGCGAGCCGTAAATAAAATGGCGCTGAAGCGGGCCGCGGCCGGCAGCGCCTCTGGCGGGCGATGCATCATTTTTTCACCGGTCATCTCTCGTCGGGCCGTGAGTAACTGCACTCGCTTGTAGACTTCGCTTTACATCCGAATATAAATATTTACGGTCCGCCCGAGATATTGACGGCTTTCAAAGCACCCCGAGATGTGCGGGGCTTGATCAAAATGTACGCGGAATTTTCGAATTTCGCGGGTTGTAGCTATAAATAAACACGTTCAAGTGTCGCATCTTATTTCGTTTTGTTTTTCACTTAAATCTGAAGTATTTTGACATTCGTAGCCATACTGGATGCACATTTTACTATTGCCTGTCGAAAAGGTTATAATATGTATTTTGGTGTAATCGACGATGTTTTACTTACGGTACAAAGATATCCAAATGATCACCTCAGTCTCCGTATTAGCCGGAAACGACCTCCTGCGACTTTTTCATATTCCTGAAGATAAAAAAATCATAAAATTTCAACATTTTATCAATATCGAGAAGACAAGATTGGAAAAAAGTAACCCATAAAAACCAAGTTTTTATTATAATCCCTTTCTTTGCAAAATATAATAATAATTTAAGACGAATTAAAACATATAACATAACACTAAACTTACAGTAATTGAATATATTTCTAAAATGTCAGATGTTTTGAGCTTTGATAAGAAACTTCATGCTTTGTGTAGTGAAGTACCTATTATGTATACCGACGGAGTAATTCAAATTTAGAAAATATTCCGCGACGTGATCGGGCCGCCGTTGCTAGGAAGCAAACTTTTGTAATGATTCCTATTTGAAAAAAAAAAAAAAAATTCTAAAAATCCGAAATTATACTATAATTATTATTTTTTTTTAACGAAAATTTGATAGATCTTCTTGATCATCGCCACGAGTCTACTTGCAAAGTTTCAGCCTGATTGGATCACGGGAGAAGTGTCAAAAATCAATGCAAAGTTTTTTCGACGGCAAGCCGGCAAGCAAGCAAGTAGACGCCACGAGTTAATATAAAGGGAGTAAAAAGCGCTAATAGAAGTGTACCTATTTATTATATATAACATATATCTGATGGATTCTATTTTGAGAAAAACGAAATTTCAGCGTGTTTTTTGATCGAACCTGGTACGGAAGATTTGTGGTGGGTGGGTGGACACAAATTTATAAAATACTGACGAAGGAGTTCGCCTCTACTATCCGGCTCTTCCTGTGTTTAAAAAAATTAAGCAATGTGTGAGGGTGGCAAGCAAATTAGTGAGGCACACGGAAAAAATAATAGATACTACCGTTCATGAATTGGCTTCTGTATGCACGAGACTATCAAAGGATCTCTCCAGAATCTCCTTTTGGATCTACTCTATAGTGCTGTGTCCTGTATTTTACATGTTTTACTTATGTCTACATTTCGAACACGATCACGTAGTCTTTTTAAAAAAAAAACAAAATATTTACTATCAATTTTAAGAAACTACCAAACTATGTTATGATTCTCAATGATTTTTTTCAACGTCGATCAGTTTTGATACCGCTGTATCTTCGTCTAGACGAACGCACCTTCGTTTTATCAGATATACTCGAAACCATAAAAATTATCAATGTGGTTCATACATACAATACGCTAATTTTTAAACATTGGGAATTATAACCATCTATAAAGTTAACGCTATAAACATAGAAAAATACTGATTAATTTATTCATTTGAAAGATATCAACATAATATAACTACTTCGATCAATCGAGAGAGAATTTAGGTAGTAAAATTCAATACATTGAATTTCGCCTTTTTTATACGAAAATTGTTTGAAGGGTAAAATTCGAGCAGACTGAAAAAATCGGAATATTTCACGACGGCAAAAAATATATTCCAGAGATATGTTTAGTTTCAAATAAGAATAACAGGTAGAAAGTTTGAATCGGGCCAGAAAGTTTCTTTATTTATGGAGGTGAAAAAATCCTTTTTATCTCACTTTGAAAGTTCTCCACTTGAAGAATCAGGAAATAATTTAAGCGATGTTACAGGATCATTCCATAGCAGTTTATTCTGGGCTTTATATTATTTATATTATAGTACTGTCACGAAATGGTAAGCAGAAGGAATTGCGCACTATTCGAATATGGCACATTGCATGATGTGATATTCCCCTAAAATAATTGATTTAAAAAATCTTTACTTTTTCGGAGTTTTTCCGTCGCATGACGGTGGTGACCTTAAGAGGGGGGTAAGGTTAATTCGTACAAAAAAAGGCATGTTTTTGTGAATTTTTTGTGACGACACAGTTAAAATCTCTTTATTAAAACCAATGGTACATTAAAGT